>APFE030295826.1:138311-193035 GCA_000404065.3 Pinus taeda
GCTCCTTGACAATGGTCAATCCAAGGTTGACCGATAAGTGATCCCCTGGCTCCTCAATTTGAGGTTTACCGTTTGTAATACGTGCGTGTCTGGCGTCGTTCCCAACGAGGGAGGATTGATCCCCTCACTGGTTCGGACACGAGCTCGTGCTTCTCCTTTAAGAGGAGCTTTCTCAGAGTATAAATGCAACAGTTGGATTTATCCTACCACAAGATAAGCTACTTGTTTGGTTTTACTGTCTTGGAGAGTTAATTACTCTCCGACTCCAAGACACTAACCTGATCTATGTTGGTGTTTAAGAGCCCTAGAAATGTAAAAATTACTAGATGAATTTTAATTAAGCGTTGTGTTATTAAGGCTGTTATTACTCAAATAGGTAAATGGATATGAAACCAATGGTGTTATGACCCGACTCAACTGAATGCAATCGAATATGATAATGTAATCTTTTCAATTCGATGAATCCTAACTAAAGTAAAGAGAGAGTTTCCATTCACTTCCAACAATGCAAAAAGTTGATCACTAAGAGAAAATATAACAAATTCTCTAATGCACTTATTTCATCAAGGAAAACTAATGCAAATCAATTCCAAAACATTTTTTATTTTATTTTTTGTGTAAATTCAAATCAAAGAAAACTGATCTAAATCTACGATTGATTTTTCAGAATGTAAACTATGCAATTGTAATCTACGCACAATTCACTTAAAAAGTATGCAAATGTAATCTATGCACATTTTTCATTCATATTCCGAAAAGGAGAATTCTAATTATGCAAATGTGATCTATGCAAGAGAATTCTCAAACACAAGATGATTCTAATGTAATATAAGAACCAATCAAGTGCAAGTCGAGAAAATTGGGTGAGAGTTCCAAAGATCAAAAAATAAAAACACTCAAAGGCGATTAACACTCATACACAATTTAGCCCCCCCCGGCGAATGAGGGGGAATTTTTTTTTGCAAAAACAGAAGCAAAAAGATGCAAAATTGTGAAAAGACTGAGACAAACCTCCAAGTAATGACCAAAGGAAATCAAATCAAGAATTTCTCAAAAAAGAGACTCAAAACACCCAATTGATGAAAGCTTAAAGTAGGAATGCCAATGAAACAAGCTTAAATGAAGACTTCTGACAGGTAACCAGTGGATCTGGGCAGTAAAAACAAATTAAAAATAAAATCTAAGAGGCAAAATGGAAAAAATTGAAATTTTATAAGCTTTTGACAGGGGTACGCAGACAACCTGTTTACACAGGTGCGTGTACGCTCTGTGCACAAAGCAAAAGTGCGTACAGGTACGCACTGTACTTAACACAGAGGGTGCGTACTACTCTCAAAAATCAAGAAAAAGAAAATCCAACTCGACTCTAAGCTATGCCACCCAAATTCACAGTCAATCAGTCAAAAACCAGAAACAAATTAGAGTTTCTCAAATCAAAGTATCAATCAAAGGAAAAATCATTCACATTAATGGATTCCCCAGCGGAGTCGCCAATTTGTCAAGCAGAAAGAGTTATTTTTGCGGACAAACCTAACCTCCCTAGGAGTCTAAGACTCTCTAGTGACAAACAAACCAGACAAGAGCAATCCTTCTCTAAACACACATTATTCTATGAGAACTCAAATGTGTTCCGATCTTACCTTAGGTCCAACGCTTGTTGTAGCAGTCTAGCCTCGTCGATCCAGATGAGCTCCTCCTTCACTTCGAAACCTGCATTCACTAACAACCAAACGATTACATAGCACCTGAATATCTCATAAAACAAAGCATATTCAACACATAGACCAAGGAGTAATGAAACAACTCATTAACAACAAATCATTGAGAAGAATGGACTTATTTGTATTAAGGAAACAAAGGAACCATTACAACCTGAGCCTTGGTGTTGTGCAAGCTCCTCCCAGGGTCCAGCAAGAGATTTCCTCTACTTTGACAAGCTCACCCACTCCCAAATGAAACAAGAAAGGATAGGAATCTCTCCTCACAAGTCAACAAGGAAGTCCTAATTCCAGCAGCATCTACCCTTTAGAATGTTCAGCTTTCAACCTCCCCTCCTCTGGCCCAATGCCTGTATTTATAGTATTCTAGAGGAAGTTATTCAGGTCCAACATCAATGGGATACTCCCTCTTTTGGATGGGGTAGCTCCTCTCTTGATGGGATAAGTTCCTCTATCATAGGGATGCATGAACCATCTGGAGGCGCTCAATACACGTCAAACACTCTTCTAGAAGGCTCTAGAAGTGACCACAAGTAACTTTTTTAAGATGAAACTCGCGCCTTTTGACCTTTACAGGGTACGCACCCATCCTTTGGCTTACAGAGCGTACAAGTACGCAGGTACAATGAGTTTGGGATGCGTACACGCAGGCAAGGTAGAGAGAACCTGCATACCCAGAGATAAACATGTTTTTAAGTGACTTTCTCTCTTTTTTGAAGTTTGACATGAAGAGCAGAGGTATGAGGCTTGACAAGGAGGATAATATGACTATTGATGGAGCCATATGAACTGCAGATAGTCATGGTGACAAATTTCAGTGTAACACCACGATCAGGTGAATCTGACTACATATGGGAGAATCACGTGGGAGCATGAAATCTCCTATACTTTGGATTCAGATGAAGAAGTAGAGTGCTGGTAGAATCGGTTGTATGAAGTGACAACGTTGAATTGCAACATGATGGTTAGATCACCGTGTTGCATGACAACAGAGGCACGAGATCTGCAAACATATGAAGGACTGACAGCGGTGGATGAATTCCTGAGAAAATTTGAAATTGTAGTACCAGAACAACAACGATTCGATGCGTTGAAGTGGGCATTGTGCGCAACACCCACACAATGGTGGGGTACCCATCAAGGAAATTTTGACGACTTGTGTGGTTGTAGAAGGATGATGCACCTACGGTTCGAAAGCCCCCAGTTTGGAATGAGAGTCAGGCAACCAGGACGGAGCAGCTTGCGCCCCCACCTGTGTCGATGCGTACAAACATGTGCTCTGTAGTCCACACAAACACACCCCAAACTAAGAATTGAAAATAGGAACATGATGCAGCAGCAGGAAAAGCGATGCGCCCCACAAAGGTTCCATGTAGAAGCATTCAATAAGGTATGTAGAATCCTGAACAGGGTCCACCAGGTGAGCCAAACCGATTGGGACCTAGGCGTACCAGTAGTCTGATGGGCCTATAGGGCCATGTAAAAAAACCTGAGCGCGGAAATGATTTTGAAGCTGATGAGAAAAGTCGAGGCCATAGTTGTGGAGGAAAGGAATCCTCACGTAATAGCCCCCACAACTGGAAAAATATGCGAGGACCAGGACGAAGGAATTACGCAGCCGTGCAAGGACAAACATATGCAGATTTCCCATAAGCCATTCAATGAGGGAACCTTAAGCTTCGCGAACTCGAAGAAGATCGGGTATGATTGAGGCAGAAAAGCATGTTAGTGGACACAGAAATAAAAAAATTGGAAACCAAAATCGCGCAAGCATGTTGCATCGACAGAATGAGAAGAAAAGATATGGGAAGCCATACCACTACATTAAAAGATTGTTTCCGACAATTTGTGGCTTTACTACCATGGCTGCAACCACACCTTACCAAACAGGGTAACTAAGGGAGCACATTGCGTAAGGAGGAATGCATAGCAATTACTATTGCAAGGGTAATTGAGGGGTACCCGTGGACTAGGTTGAAAGGTAAATTGAAGCCTCGCACATGTGGTGTGACCACCTGACTATCCGTAGGAAGCATTGTCTCAACGCTCCAACCAGTTGAAAAAGAGCGTGGGACTATAAAAGAGTCTGTATGAGAGCTGCACGATAAGGAGGTTGCGCGCAGGATCAGTGTGTCACAGGGATCACATCCATGCATAGGGGGCTGTGCTGCCGCATGGGTAGGCTGGGAAGTGACTGTTGGTATCATTATTCATGAAAAGAGGTTCAAATTAAGGAAAAACAGAGCGGGCAACAGGAAATTAAGACACGAATTAAGAGCTAGATTTCGGACAATCTGCTACCAAGAAGGCATTGATGGCTCAGAAGTGGGGGAAATGGTCGAATTCAAATTCAAACGATACTATAAAATCCCTAGGGCTAGCCTTGAGGCAACACTTGGTTGTGTGAGAATTGAGCAGTTACAGAATAGTGAAAGCCGCATACTCTTACCACCTTTAACTATAGACATGATGACTGTTGCTAGAACAAGAGTTTAATTCGCCAAAGATACCACGGAGCCCCATATGACCCATGAAGAGCCTGTAGAGGTGACAGTTATGCCAGAAGTTCCAAAATCACCACGAATGTCGTGGCTAGAGAAAGATAAGCAAATTATGGGGCCAATCCATGTATCCCAAGAAACCCATGATTTGGCAAATTTTCAATGGCAGAGAAGGGAAAATCCGTCACCATTGAAACAGATGAGGAGGAGGAAGAATTACAAGCTCTGATTGCTTAAACTAAGGCGTAAGACGATGAGGTGGAGGATATCTCACAAATGCCTTTCGTGACAAAGTTACCTCTGTACGTCTCCCCGTGGAAGGGGAAAGCCAAGATACCAAAGGAGCTAGACGCCATGAAGAGTGTGCTCTAGACCCCACTCCCCCTTGATGGTATAAGGTTTGAAGGTTCGCCATTGGGACGAATACCTACCATGAAGTTCGAGGATTGGGACCTCACTGATAGCGAGAAGTTCCCACACTTGGCCACGGAGAAGTTAATAAAGAAGAAATGGTTTCGCGATGTGGATAAGGTTAGGTTACTCCATCTGCGATGGATACCCCACCACCACCGCATGCCCATCACCATTTTTGTCATCAGGCAACTGTTGTGCCTGGTGCATGATGGGTATCTCTAGCTGGAGGAGCCTATCCCCATCACGTCTGACCTAATTCACCGAATTTCTTGGCTTCCATTCGAAGAACATGACTCCGTGGCCATAGCAGGGAAAAGCAGTGACTTGGCCCTTGCAATAGCCATTAAAGCCAATCACAAAATAGAGAAGAAAAAGTGAGGAACGCAATAGCAAGCATGAAGGAAAAAGGGGTGCACGTAGCCACCCAGTTGCTAGCTGGAAAACTAACGAGGAAATGTCATGTTGACGAAGTACAAGCATCTATGATTGGGTTGGTAGAGTAGTGCGCAGAGGGGGTCCAGTTCAACTGGGCGTAGTTCTTCTGCGATGAGTTTTTGACAAACTCTGGGGAGGCCCAGGAGCAGGGTAAGACCTTCCACTATGTGAGGTTGCTCTTATCTGTCCTGTTGGTTGTAGGAGAGCTACCAGAAGACAACCAGTTTCCCACTATTGAGGGTGATCTGCTTGAAGCCGCAAGGTACACCTCGCTCTGGGCTACAAAAGACGTGAAGAGGATTCACAAGACAAAAGTGTTATAGGTGTTCATGGAGGTAAGCATCTGAATGTGGATCAACTGATGGCGGTGCTAGTCTCCTATGGTTCATAACAGCTTGCAAAGCGTGGTAGAGTTCAAGGCAAATATGCATAATTTGTATATCCAGGCATGTAAGGATCCAACACATAAATGGGTGAAGTTTTTGTTCATCGCAACAGATAATGCAATCTTGGCAGAAATGGAGAAGGCCACAGCCCATCAGAGAAAGAAGGACAGTAAGCTGTTCATTGCACAGCTAGCTGAAAAGAGGCACCAGGAACAAGAATTAGCCACACAGCAGAGGGCAGCTCATGCAGTAGCAGCGAAACAGACGACAGAAACCACAATAGCACCAACCAGAGAGCTTGAGGAGGGCTAGGAGATGTCCACGGGGTAGTAGACCAAGGAAGTGGATAGGGCAGAAGAATGTGTAGACCCCGGTTCTGCATCGACCCAACTCAAGCGGCCACGTGACCCTAAGAAAACAGCTCCCAGGAAGAAGGTAAAAGCGACAAAGACGTGTGTCGACCCAACCATGATCATAGAAGGTGATTTGTTTGACATCAGTGAAATGATCTGCGAGGTCACGAAGGATGCACTCCAGGAACTGAGGATGGAGAAGAACACTATGTTGGGGGCGCTCAGCGTGCAGTTACAAGTCTTACAGGTACAACCCCCCCAAACAGGTACAATGGTTCAGTACATCACAACAAGAACCACTAAGGCCGAACAGATGCTGAACGCTCATATGGACAACCCTTTCGTATTGCTCGAAGGCACACTAGTAAAAACAAGCGAGGGTGACTGGGCTGCGATGAGTAGCATGAAAGGTGTCAGCTTGAACTTCGCCACCCTACCACTTGAAATTCTATACCAACTGTAGGATGGGGTCATCGCAGAGCTTTGCACCTGGGAAGGCCCCACGATCCAGGTCCTAAACGAGTAGAAAACCAATATGGACCAGCTCAGCCTTCAACGTGCTGAGCTAGCTGTGCAGGCTCATGAACTAGAGTAGGCAGTAGAGGATGCATGCAAGAGTGTCCCAGAGTTGGCCGTACCGACAGAGCTACCAGCAGCAAAGCGGGCCCATAGATTGGTGGCTAGAGTCAATGAGGCCAGGGAAGAAATGGCAAAGGTTCAGTTGGAGTTGAACCTGGAAATCGTTGAACTCCGATTGAAGGCACAACCCTCCACACCCCTCGAAGTCAAAGAGCAGTGTGCCTATGCTATCCATATAGGGTTGGAGAAAATTGGCCAGGTAGCATAGCATTGCACTGGGATGTTGGAGCAAGCACTAACCATGCTTACGCACCTACAGGAAGACCCGAATCTACAGTGCCTAGAAACCGAGGTGCGCGAGTTGCAGCAAAAGTATGACAGTGTCTGGGGCCCTGTGCAGACAATTGTCCTTACTCAACGACTCACTAGACTAGAGCAGGGAAGGGCAGTGAAGGACCAATTAGATGTCACACGCTAAAAAGAAGCCCTGCTTAAAGCACACATCCAACAATGGATCGATGAAGCGTTCACAATTACAACTACCATTGAAGGGAAGCTGGCACAGTTGTAGGAACTTTATATGGTTGGACAAGAATGTGACCCTGCTCACGAAGGTTCAGAGCTACATGTGCAACAAGTACAACAAACAGCCGGACAGTGTGTTGCGGACACCCAACCTGCGTGAGACTTGCAGGATGGGCTTTGTGCAAAGATCGTCGCACCAGCAGAGTGACTCGAGATGAGTCACAATGATTGTATTGGGGGCATGTTGGCCATGGGATCCCTCGTAACAGGTTTTGGGGCTTAAAGCCTGAGTTTTGGTCAATGTGTGAAAGAGTCCATGAAGTACAAATGCAGAGTGCAAAAGTCTAGGATGAGTCATAGGGTTGTTCACCCTAAGAATTGTAAAATAATGTAAAGTTGTGTCGGCCTATCCATGGTCCACTGACCATGGGATTGTATAAAAATAGAGTGAGTCTCTAAGTGTAAAGTTAGTTGTTGGGCAAGTAAGAGAGTAATAGACAGATGCGAAGGCATGGTTAGAGGATAGAAGTGGAACTGAAGTGTATTGGGTCATTGTAGTAGGTAGAAGCTCTGCACTTGAGTGCGCAGAGACCTAGTAGAGTCTGCAGCTGAGTGCGCAGACCCCTGCAATTGAGTGCACATGGCAGAGTTAGGTTTGTTTGAACTAAACTTGAAAAGAATTATTAATAAAGATAAGTTTGATTCGACATATTGTGCATCTATTTCGTGGATCTGTATTTTGATGTTATGTGTTAATTGTATCTAGTTATTTATATGCACGTAATTGGTAAACATTGATATGAATGCTTATATATGAAAATACTCTAAGTAATTAACGAACATAACCTAAGTAAGGAAGATTTGGGTAATCAACACTGGTCGCGCTATGGCTAGAGTTGAGGGAAGGACTCAAAGGGCTCGTCGGTGCACGTAGCCCAATAAACGCGAAGGTTGAATCACATATCAATCACCACATATCAGACATCCCCAGGGTGCAGAAACCTGGTTCTAGCACCCTCCCATACTACTTCGGGTGAGACATCAGTCTGTGCTTCGTGGAATATTGCCAAAAGGGCTAGTAGTACCAGGATTTTCTTGGCTAAATCACTTCTGAACCTGGGTCAGGCCCCACTAAGCCAACAAGCACCATCTAACTTTTGAAGAACCTTAAGTGTATCATGAAAGTCTTCAAGACATGGAAAATGATGGGAACAAATCAAATATTTATCACACAAAGCAAAAGGGTGATTCATGCATAAGGATTTATTCTTCTTGGTGGACTCAGGTAAGGTAACATGGGCCTCAAGAATGTTAGGGTCGGGAAAGTATAAGAGACCACATTCTTAATATGGGGAAGTTCAATGAAATCATTGGGGGTGTGGCCAACAACATCACACGAATCAAATGAAGGAGAAGTCTTTAGTAGTTTATGAGGAGTGGGAGTTTCTTTGGTTATCTTGTCTTTCCCCCCTTTCCTGGGATTTCCCCCCCTCACCATATGCTTTCGCAATAGAAATGTCTTCCTACTGAGGTTGTTGTGGAACTGAAGAAAAATAAGAGGTGGTAGAAATTAATTGGACTAGATTCAAAGCCATATAAGTTTTGAGTTGGTCAAGAGGAGTATTTATAGGAGGATCAATGTACCATATTGGGATCCTCAAAGTGATGTTAGGAAGACTCAACATAGCCATTATAGGAGTTGAAAATATTCTTGGTGGCGAGAATAATAAAGGTATCTAGCTAGAGGGGTAATAACCTAGAGGAAATGCTCTTGGGTGGGAAATTCCTGGAGGAATTTCTATTGGTTGGAAAATACTTGGACGGATACCAACCAATGGGAACTAGCCCAGAGGAATTGTGCCTAAAGGATGAGTTCATTCTTGAGTAGGGGGTTGCATACGAATTGGATGATGGGAATACGTACCAGACCACTTCCCAACAACCTATGACTCTTGAAGCATGAAAATACTCAAAGAGCTAGGTTTAGAAGGAGTAGGTGGTGGTCCATAATAAGGCCCAAGTAGTGTGGAATATTTATAACCTTCTTGGGAAACATTAGTAAAGGTAGGGCTGGTCTTATTGATTGTCATCAATGAAGGAGAGGTCTACGACTGGGGATCATAGTAATTCAACTAATCAATAGTGACTATCTTTCCATTATAAGGAAAGAACATCTTGTGAAAGACAAAGGATGTGATAGCTGATGTGGCGTATTTGTAACTATGACGTAGCAAGATGTTATAATCAAAAGGGGCATCAATGAATTCAATATCAATCAAGATCATCTTGACAACAATGGTGATGGGGAAATTCTAATATAAACTAAGGGGTTGCGAGGGGTAACCATCCCGAGCACAAAGAGTGATAGTGGATGGTGATAGGTCAGGGGAACCAATTTGCTTCTAGACACTAGTGGTCATCACACAAGTGGAGGCATCTTCATCGATTATACACTATTGAAAAGTGGAGTTTTTTATTGAGTATAGTATCTAGAAGGTAATAGATGAAGGGGGGGTTGTATGTTATTTTTTATCAACATCAAAGGTGATCAATCGATCATCAGAGGCATCCACATAGACTAGAGAAAATAGTCTAGCTTTCCATTAAGATGGGCATGTCTAGATGACTTCTAGCGTTGACATGCAGGCAAGATATTGTGCCAAGTCATATACTATGTTATATGTGTGGGAGGATTTATATGAGGTAGGATTTTGACATAATGGGCCTTTTGTGATCTTAAGGTGAACCTCTCCCTTAGGCAGATGGATCTGTAAGGTACCATTTGATGACTGCAGGGGTTCAGTGGAACTTTTGGGTTGAGAATTAGCTGTTAACTTATCAAGAGGATTGTCATATTGGCGCGACCAATTCTGGAGGTTGATTTCTTCGAAATTTATCATGAGAATCTGGTAATTACTAATGCTAGGTTGCGAAGGTTGGGGAGTTGGAGGATTCTTGGTAGGTTGGGTAGCTATATATCCTTAATGAGGGAATGTAAGCACCGTTGGCTGCGAAGAACAAGGAGGAGGAGGTGGATCCATGGGTTAAGGTCCTACAGAGGTAGTTGTTTAAGCTTCCCATTCTTGACACATTTGAGGTAAAAGGGGAAATTCATGAGTATAATGGTCACAATTCCCACAACATGCAAAAGGTGTATTAGTTATAAGAGCCTTGTTCTACTTGGGATGGTTGCCCTGATGTTGGGTTGTGGGGTTGGACTGGTCACCCTTATTCGCGTTATATTTTTTACCTTGGTTTCCTTAGTTACCTTGAGGTTTCTAGTTTTGTTTACCCTTCCCATTGTTCCCTCTATTGGGGTTATGGGGAATGGTAGTTCTTTGTTGAGAATACACTTGACTCTAAGGAGGAGGTTGTTATTGTGGCAGAGGTAGTGGAGGCATGGAAGGTCTAGTTCCATTGGGGCTGGAGCACTAGGTGGTGCATAAGGATAATAAGGATTTGCGATGCAATTTTGGTAACTAGGTTGAGAAACAATTGTCCCTTGCATCGGCTAATACACATGGGGAAATTCATATCATGTGCTTGTATCTTGGTTAGAGTTGACATGCGAAGGATCAGAAGGAAGATAGGTGTAAGTGGAATTGGTCCCCCCCTGGGTTGACTATAACTCATAGGAGGTTGAGAATATGGTGATGGATGAGGGTGGGAGAGGGAGAGGGATCCAACGATATCATAAGAGGCATGAGATGCCCCCAGCGCAAAAGCAACATTAGCCTGAGGAAAATTGGGGCAGACATTATAAACATAACCTGACTGTGCTTAGGTCAAATCATATTTCAAGGCTATCTGGAGGGCTTCTTCCTCAGTCTGAGGGAATTGAGAGGTGACATCTTTACTTATAGGGGCCAATACGGTTCTCACAAACCAATCCATATAAACACGATCCTCAAACTTAGGAGTTTTGCATAGGATCCTCCTTCTGTGCCATTCTTGTACATGGCCAAAAAGGCGAGTGGCAGAAGTTTGATGAAACTAAGTAGTTTGGTGCCAATTTCATATCAAAGAGGTAATTGGAAATATGAAAGAAAGGAATTGGGAAAAGTCTTGAAGTTGGAATTAGAGGCATGCGGTTGATCAACATACCACTTGGAAGAAACTCCAGTTAGAGTGTGTTGTAAGAGACAAAGATGAATGGAGTCCGCGGTGATGGAATTTGATGAACACCACATGTGGAAAGAGAGAACATGATTAGTGGGGTCTTCTCCAATATTACCCTCAAAGTTGGGAACGTATGAGGGAAGTTTGGTGGGAATGGGAGGCTAATTTTAGTTATGAAGAAGGGGATCGTTGATGAGCTAGCTTAAATCAAGGAGGCTCAAACCAACCATATAGGGAAGCAAGGGTGGATTAGTGGCCATACCTGAAGAGGTTCCACCTATAGGGTTACCTTGGTTAGGACCTTGGTTACCACCTGTGCTTTCACCATCCACATTAGCGCCTAACATCATGGCGATGTAGGGTTGGGAGGATGTTAAATCAAAGGAAGAGATAGAAGAATCAGAAGAACTAGAGTCTCTATGGGGACTCAATGGATAACTAGGAGGATGGATCCTAACTCGATGAGTAGGAGTAAGAGGATTTACAAAAGGAAATTGGTTATGAAGGCCATAAATTATTTGTGAAAGACACCTAGGGGGTGAAATGGTGTTTAGACAAAGGAAACACAAAAGGATAATAGGTGATGATAGGAGAAAACAAGTAAGAAACAACAAACAAACACCTAGTGTAATCATGCCAAGTATGAAATAACTATATTAATATGCTACTCTAATCTAAGAAAACATGTCCTATCAAAATGAAAATCACCTCTATCCTGAAGGTGATCTAAATCCTCAAACAAGTCCTAGTTCTACTATTTTATATGGCCTTCCAAGAGACTTCTTACTTGACGAAATCTAATCCCCATAAATAGAGTTGTCTAGAGAAAGGTGGGGTAGAGGACCAATTTCTTTCCCATAACCACTCCTATAGGGTGTTTTTCTAAGATTGTCATAACCCCCTCTAAATTGGATCTCTAGCACACACCAGCTTTGGACTATGGGACGGTTAACGATTTTAAGCTCCCTACAATGTCAACTTTCTAAGTTTCAATGTAAGTGATCAATGGTTGTTTTTGGAAGCCTATCCCACTGATCCTACATCTTGCTACATTTTTTTTATCCCTGGTTCCCAAGTGGGCTTATTCTATGTGTCTTAAGCTATTATTATGGTGGAGCGTTTCAAGTCTTGGCTTAGCAGTTAAAACCAAGCTCATGTTCGCTTTAGGTGTGAACGTGTGAAAGATGTGTAAAGTGAATGAGTTAATTAAGCATGTTTTGATGATGCCATTGCTACTGAAAATGAAGTGCATAAAGTGTAAATAGTACTGAAAATGAACATCAAACTCAAGCACACAATCTTCCACCCAAGAAGGCAATTAAGAAGCAAGAAAAATGGTGGCAAACAAAAAACCAAAAGAGACAAAAATTTCCAAAATATATATTTTCTAAGTGACTAGGATGTAAAGGCAAAATCTGTTAAATGTGAAGTAGAAAATTAGCAAAAAACAGAAGTGAAAATGCTAGAAAATTGCATAAAACAAGCTGCAAATGGGAGGATGCCCAAGGGGATCCTAAGAGGAAAGACAACAAAAGATTCTAAAAGGAATGAGGCAATGTAAAAAAATATCTAAAAATATTGTATAAAATTGGAAAAAGAACTGAGAAACAGTGGTTGAAAATGTTGCACACTAGAATCCTCAACTCCGCAATTCTCTTCCTAAATGATAAAGGTGTACTATAAACCCTAGGGGGGTTTTTTCTTCTTCAATGTGAAAAATACTAAGTGGATCCAAGCCTAGAGGTGATTCAAAAAAGAATAGAATCCATTCCTAACACACGGGCAATAGTCTCGGTAAAAACTACAAAATTTCTGGAAAAAATGTAGGGCATAAGTTATGACTTGAAAATTTCGCTAGGATGCAAATAACTGGCCAAAAAGTGTATTTTGGGGTACAGGTTTTGATCCAAAAAGTGTGCTCTATTCCCAAGGGTTCCACTCAGCATATCCGCCATAGATTGTGTAATATTCTACATGGATGGTACTTGTAACTTGCAAAAAAGTCGGGGAAACCCAACAAAAGAAAACAAATTCAAGAAAATAAAAGAAATCTAAAAATAGAAATTAAGAGAAATAAAAAATCTTCAAAAGCATTGAAAATAGCTGCAATAATAGTCATCAAGGCTCTGAATTGCTATGCCATTGGAGTCGCCATTTGTTAGTGTAAAGTTTTCAGAGGAGTGCACCAAAATACCTTAATTAAGTTATAGGTGACTTATAAACCTAACAACAAAAGATGGTTGTGTCTATGCTTCAAATCTACAACAAAATGTTGGTAAAACCCTGTAGAAAAATATGGCATGCGGATAGAAACATATAACTACAGAGATATAAGTGCAACTACCTAATGGAGAATATGAATAATCAATTTTATTAATAAAACATAATACACTTGGTGAGGAGTGACTACACAATTGGTTCTGTAGATCCCCCTCCAAGGGATGGTTCCTTCTTGACCTTGCACTTCAACAATGTGCTTCTCTCTCTCAATATGTGGTATGCAATAGGAAAAAGGAAACAAAGGATGATTGGACTTAAGTGAGAGCTCAAATGCTATGAGATGATAATGGGGAAATGTAAATGGTCATGGTGAAGAATGGAGAGAAACCCCTCTATTTATAACAAAATATTGAGATAGATTGAGAATTAGAAAATAATAAAATATTATTGACTAAATAAAAATCTAGCAGGTGTGAATATTTTATTATATTTCTTGAGAGGGAAAAGATATTCAAATGGTCAAATATCTTTATTTAGATAGTGGTTAAAGTAATTAACAAATAAAAATGTTTTATTAATCACTTTGTGAGGATTAAGACAAATATGATATTGAAATAATTATTAAATAAAGATTTAATAATTATCTCATAAAGAAAATAAGGGATAAATATGGAATAATAAAGAAATAATGATTCATTTAATTATTCCAAGGTGATTAAGTCAAAAGTGATGAGAAATAATTACCAAATAATGATTTAATAATTATTTCTAGAGAAAATTAAATACATAATAATTTAATTAATTTCTGTTTTTATTTATTTTAATGAGAAATAATTTAGGAAAATGGTTTACTAAATTATTTCGTATGGTGAAAGTGGGTTTAACCATGGTAAAACTCATCCTACATGGTGTATTTTGATCAACCTAGTAATAAATGTCTAGGTGAACATTTTTTGGGCCATAACAAAATTCCTCGACTCATCCTTTTTCTCACTATGGTATCTAATTTGGCACCTTCCTTTATTTTGTCCTGGATTTCACGTGAACCCTTGTCATGACTATCAATAATCACTTCTCTCTCCTTCTCTATGATATTCTCCATGCTTAACTATGAGCAACAAACAAGCCTCTGCAATAACAAGTTTGTTGCACCTTACTACAAGACACCTCACCAAGCTTCTCTCTTTTGAACTTGGAATTTTGGTATCACTGGTTCTCTCCTCTGCAACCTTCTAAGCTTCCTCTACTCCTCTCATGATTTTTCATTCTACTCACTTCCATGAGCTTCACCTTCTCTTCCCTTTGGACAAATCTACCCACATTTGTAGCTGTGGAGTTGTCTCAACAACTTCTACCCAACCTCAACTACAATTTGTTCTCCTATTTGTGTTGCAAGAGTTACCACAAATTATTTCCCCCTCTATACTACCTATATATTAATTAGTTGCAAAACAATTAAGAATAGTTACCTATTATATCTCATTAGATCTGCACTTCCAAGAACTTCTAGGTTCTTTACTTCACACTGCTGCAAGATTTGTCTACTATCAGTCTTCTTCAAGCTTCTACTAACGATTCTCCTCGGAATTTCTTCTTGCCTAGAATTGTCTTCTCTCTTTTACTAGATCCTATGCATTATCTATCTTTATCAAACCTATATAGATCCTTTATTTCACCTATCAACACATTAAAATTATTATCAAACAAATAAATTTGTTACCTCTATTTTGCTTTCAATGTTTTTGTGCCTACATACTCCTCTTCAATGCTTTATACATTTTTTTGGTGTCTTTTACAACTTTGACCTCCTTATCTTTCAAATGAGCATGGTTGGGCTCTAATAGGTCACTTTGATGGTGGTTTCTTCTACTTTTTTCCTAAAAATATTGTGGCCAAAATCCAAATTTCCATTTATACACCGTGGATTGCTTCAATCTCATTAAGGGATCTTACAATATCTTGCAATCAAGACTATAGATTGGTTCTCATGCAATACTATGGCATTGTTAGCACTTTTATTAACTACCCATAATAGCCACAAGACAAAACTCCCAGAAATACACACTAACATAAACTCCAAATTCTAAGAGCCCCTAAAAACCAGGTTTAACTCAACACCATCATATCACTGGGGGTTTAGAACCTTGACTAACTCAAAAGGAACTTAGCCTATAATATGAGTGTTAGGACTCTCTGATCAACCTATTTCCACTTTATACTAGACTCCTGAGAATTCAAATTTCACCTTGAGATCTAGATTTTGAGATGAAATCTTGACCTCAAACTTCATTGTAAGCACCAGGATAATTTGTTGTCTCTAGGGACCATTAACTGATGGCTTAGGCACTAGTTCTAGGATTGATGGATACCCTCTCACATCAGTGTGTTTCCTCTACTTAACTCTCAAGAAATTATGCACATTTCTAAGATCCCAAGGCCAAGATAGATCTATAAATTGTCATAGAAATTGTCGTCTATAGACACTATTAACCAATGGGACTGCCTGTTGTTCATTTATTCTCCTCACAATGTGGCAGTGGCGGTGACTAGAAGTAACATGAATATTCTCATTTTCCAAGGATGTTTAATGAAAGGACTTCCCATCGCTACTAGATATACCCTCTATTATCTTGTGACTTAGTTTTGATGGTGAGATCACGATCCAACTATATCTATACCCCACATTCACTTCCACCACCCCGCTCCCCCCAAGTCTACCATGACTTAACAAAGGGGTTTGATATCAAAACTCATGTCATGGGCCCCTAATTAATGGGAAAACATCTATCATCCATATGATCATGGGTAGGACCTAATTTATAGCCCAACATTATCCTGGGGCACTAAAAATTTGGGGGGGCGCTAAAAATAGAAAATGCTCTAGGAAAAATCCCTCTGTCTTTCCACCACTTCAGTCTGATTAGATATGTCATTGGGCTTCCCCATGGAATTTTAACTAGACTTCTTGTTCTTGGCCTTGTTAAAGGTTAAACTCTGCTTCATCAAAATATAGTTATTTCTCTTCAATATAGCATGGCTTTCTCTATGCACATGCTACTCCACACACATCCAAACTCACTCCTTCTCTGATATGAAATTACAACTAGGAAACCCAACCTGGTTATACCCAAATACATAATAAATTACGACATGGACACAATAGGCATAGATAATTAACAAACACATATATAGAGATAAAATGCACACTATAATGGAGGGTAATATCACATATTTTATATTAACACGAGACTTTTAAATGTCTGACCTGATTACACAATAATTTTTCCATTTACTCTCTCCTAGAACATTGTCGGATATCTCTACTCTATCCTCTATTCTACACCTTGTTTCTAACATCAACTTGTCCTAAATAATTTTCACAAAGTAAAATATCTAGATTACATCATGGAGTTTGTAACTAACAATCCTCTTGAAAATATACATCTATATCTATTTCAGATGTCAATATATCATCCTAATTACTTCTCTCTTTTACAATGTGCCAAATGGATAAGAACATTGACTCTTCAAAACTCCACTAACAACCCTGATTCCCTTCTAGAACTAGGACACTTGTATTTATAGGAAACAAATCTAATTTGTACATATTTTAATTAAGGGAATTTGATCCCTTTAGGAAATTCCAAGACCCCTTAGGTATAAGAAACAAACGATGGACTTCGGTTTATGTGCCTGCATCATCATTACTTGAAAGTTGTAAAGGTTTGGTCACAGTTGTGAGTAATTATGTCTCTAGTTCCAACACTTTCAATTTTTATGTTGTTTTTACTATTATACGAGGAAGTGTGACAGAAATTATGCACAAGTGAGATGTCAGGTAATGATTTGATTGTAGATAACAAGGGAAGCCAAAGGGAGAGAGGAAAGAGCCCATGGAATCATGGAAGGTGTAATACGGGAAGATCCAAATCCAAAGGGAAGATAGAATGGTTGCATTATGGGAATAAAGGACACAAGAAGGAAGACTGTTTGTCTCTAAATGAACAAAAAAGGAGATGGACAACAAGAGAATAATAAGGAAGAAAAATGTAGTAGGTTATATGTTACAAGACACTTTAATCCTTTGAGTATATAACATTGTTAATTATTGGGTGATAGAATCAAAGGCTTCATTTCATGCCACACTCCTATAGGAAATATTTTCAAGATTATGTTCAAGGTGATTTTGGATAGGTTTATTTGGGTTATGATGAACCATGTAAAATTGTTGGAAAGGGTAAGGTGTGGATAAAATTATAGAATGGAAATCAATGGTTGTTGAAAAAGGTGAGGCATGTTCCTAATTTGATAAAACATATAATTTCAATAGGGAAGTTAGGAATTTAAGTTTGTATAGTTACATTTGCAGGAAAATCATGGAATGTCACTAAATATCTGTTAATAGCAACAGGAGAGAAGGTAGGTACATTATATTTATTTATCGGTAATGTTGAAGTTTATATTTCTTTAGTTGCTATAGGAGTAGAAACAACATCGTGGCATCATTGGCTCAAGCAAATGAGTGATAAAGGAATGAAAATTATCCACTAAAATAAACTATTTCCATATATGAATAAGGTTTATTTAGACTTCTATGAGCATTGTGTTCATGGAAAATAAAAAAAAGTTAGATTTATTAAAGTTAAGATGGAAAATAAGAGTAAAAATTTAGAGCTTGCAGATACAAATGTATCGGAACCTACTTAGGTATCATCTCTAGGTGTCTCTTATTATTATGTTTCTTTTATTGTTGATGGAACTAGGAAAGCTTGGGTTTATTGTATTAAAAACAAATATGATGTTTTTTATACTTTTAAGAAAGGAATTCTTTGGTTGAGAATGAGACATGAAATAATTTGAAGTGTCTTAGACCATATAATGGAAGCAAACATTGCAAAAACGATTTTGATATTTATTGCTCATATCATGGGATTCATAGAGAGAATATAGTTTTAGGAACACCACAAGAAATTGTGTGTTAGAAAGGATGGATAGGACAATCACGGGGCATGTAAGGAGTATGAGATTTCATGCAATATGTCACTTACAATTTTGGAAAAATGCTATGGATATTCTTTTTTACTCGACAAATAGAGGCCTTCAAGTTCCTTGGATGGTGGAATTCCAAAAGAGCCATGCATAGGTAAAAAGGTAAACTACTCATTTTTGAAGACTTTTGGTAGTGCATAATTTCTCCATATTGATAGAGAAAATAGGACAAAGATTGAGGAAAAATCCAAGAAGTGTATTTTATTGGATATGGAATTAATGATTTTGACTATTGAATATGGGATTATGAAAATCACAAAATCAATAGGAGTAGTGATGTGGTATTAAATGACAAGGCCATGTACAACGATTAGTTGTAGATAAAGAAATAGGAAAATAAAAACATAAAAATGCACATTACTTGATGAAATCATAGAAAAATAAATTCCAAAGGTGCCAAAAAGTCAAAATGTTCAACAAAAACAATAAACAACAAGTACCTTAAACTCATACAAGTGTTGTTGGAAGATTAACCAGGTTAGTTAGGCCCACTGAATGATACACTAATTTATTGTATTTTTTATTGTTGACTAATTCTAGTGAACCAGAGAGATATGAAGAAGCAATACAAGTATAAAGAAGGAAATGGGAGCAAGACATGAAAAAAGAGATGGACGCTTTGGTACCTAACCAGACTTGGGACTTGATGTTGTTGCTTGTAGGTAAAAGATCATTACAAAATAAATGGTTCTACAAGATGAAGGAAGAAGATAGAGGAAAAAAGAGGTATAGGACTAGAATTGTTATAAAGGGGTTTGCAAAATAGAAAGGTATATATTTTGATGAAATATTTTCTCACATGATCAAAATTACTTCAATCTAATTACATCAATATGCTGGTTGTAATCCCTTCATTTTCCTGGATGGAATGAAAGAAAGGATTGGTTGTTTCTTTGTGAGTATAGCCCAAATAAGGTGAATCACGTATATTATTCTCCTTTGTATTGTTTCATTTTATGTTTTATTTCCACATTCATTTTGATTTTATTGCTCTAAGATTTTATTCCTAACAATTAGATTGTTTTTTAGCATGCCCAATAATCCTTGAAACGGGGATATTTACTCCCTACTGTACTAATCTTGTTATACCACTTTAAATATTAAACTTAAGTGGGTCCTCTGGGTGGTACCTTCCCTATTTAGATGTATTTTTCCATGCATATTTATTAGAGTGTGATAGTAGGGATGCTGAACTATAAACTAGAAAAAGGATCGTATGCCATGAAAAACCTTGAAGAATGATAGATGGAAAAATGATGCAAAAAACCCACTAAGGGTGGATTTCTTATATAATGAACCTAATCAAGATGGCTCTAAACTTATTGGTTTGGAAGGCCTTTTTGGATGTGTTAAATTGGTGAATTTTTTTTAATATAAGAGTCCCATGGATCTCTAGACCCTTTACTTTATAAACTAGCCTAAGATGGGTATAAGGAAATATAACTCAAGTTGATAGAACCCAATACTTGGTATACAATCATTATTATTGAGTATAAAATTTTCTCACATGTGCTTAGACTTTCACTCATAAATATGAGTAAGATGGGATCTAGGGATTAGCGCACCATTGATTCCTTCAAGAAGCTAAAGAAATATCCCCATGAAGGTATATTTCCTTGGGGAAACACTTTAAAAAAACTTGGAAGAATTTCTAGGGAATAATGGTAATTTTTTGGTGTATTACATGAAATTATTTTTTACACAATATAGCCTATATCACATGAAAAAAAATTCATGCAATATGGCATATGCCTTGAGACTAGATTGAGAAATGTCACATGGATAAATAAGTTCATGGTGTTATTTATCACACCAAGAAAAAATGCTACCATACGATTGTTGGCACATAATTTGAG
The DNA here is from genome assembly GCA_000404065.3 of Pinus taeda. NCBI lineage: Eukaryota > Viridiplantae > Streptophyta > Pinopsida > Pinales > Pinaceae > Pinus > Pinus taeda. The sequence continues at coordinate 158,467 of APFE030295826.1, forward strand.
GACATGTGGAATGGAGTTGTGGTGTATCGCATAGCTTGAAAAGTTGGTGGATGTAATAACATATTGCATGGATTAAAATTTATGTGGGCATGATGTATCATGGCACTAAATTATTTGAGTACAATATTTCATGAACCCAAAAACAATGCAAATTTTTTAGATATGTTACATGCCACACAATGCAAAATTTTCAGATATGTGACATACCATAATAAAGCTAGGGTTATTGCAATATTTCCTTTGAATAAAACACCTCATGATTGTGATATGGGGTCATGAGTGATAAAAAATAAGTAAGAAAATTTAAGGGAAACCAAGAAAGGGAAAAATTAAATGAAAGAATAAAAGAGTGAAGTAGATGAAAGGCATGGGATCATATTAGGAAAATATTTTGAAGAACATAACATGTCACAAGAATTAAAACTTTTGAAAAATTCAAGAGGATGGATACAAGAAGATTAAAGTAGAAACAAAGTATAAGGGACAAGACAAGAAAAAACAAAGCAATGTATGGTAGGAATAGTGATGAAATAACCTTGCATATGATGTAATATCGGTTGGGATAGAGTATTCTCTAATGCAATATGTTACATGACAAAACAACTTGAAGTACAATAGTTAAATTTGTCCAAATACAATACATCAAGACCCTTTTATGAGGGAGAAAAGTTTCCCACATGTGATGTATTGCAAAATAATAAAGTATTGGTGTGATAAGAATTTTTTAAACTTTCGACACAATGCCTTAATGATAATTTTCCAAGACATGATATGGAAATCCAACCATACAATTCCATGTCTCATCATAGGTGTGAGCCATATGAATGACGACATAGAAATGTTGGAAATAATACTAAGAGGGCGGGGGTGGGGGGGTGAATCAATATTATCAGATCAATTATTTAATTTTCCAAACAGATTTGTATACACTACTTCAGCTAAGTGAACTAGTGTGTATATGTGACTGTACTTAAAGCAACCACCATATATGTAGAAAACTTTTGATTTACCCAATTTATCATTCTTTGAACTTTAACCAGTATATCAGAGATTTATTAGATAGTGCAGTAAAAGTAGAATAAAGCATCACACATAAGCAACACACATGAACACCAAGATATAAGGTGGAAACATAATGTGGGTGAAAACCACTTGTTGTTGTCATCTCTGTCTTGTTTTAATAATAATAAAACCTGTTTACAATTTTGTATTGGTGCAGACTTATAATAGTATGCAAGCTTCTACCTGTAGAAGGTTACAACCTTCTTTCGTTCTCCATCTTCTACTGGAAGGGAGCTACAACCTCCTAACTCTTGTACTAGCTGTTATGTTTACTAGTACATAGGCTGCAACCTACAAAAGGTTACGACCTTCTTTCTTCCTCCAAGGACCATGTTTCATAAATTTTCAGACTGGATCCATCATAAAATACATCTGCATCAACCAATCACTTTCTAATCCAACCATAAACAAATCAATCAATCACTTTGACAACCCATCAATCTGATCATTCAGAATACTATCACCAGAATACAGTAACCAAAACCCAAACCAAAAGCCAGAACTTTGTAATAGCAAACAGAAACAATTGAAACATACTTTATAAGGTATACACTACTTCCATGGGTCTAACCTGCATGCATACATGCTTTTCTCAAAGCCAACAAACATATACATTTGAAAATATTAATTCATAATTTTGTAGCTATTCCATACTTCAGTTATACCCACATCATAATATTTACAGAACAACACATGCGTCAGTATTCAGATCTAGAATAAACATGATCAAACCATATAAAGATAATTCATTTCAAGCCTTAAGATCCCGACCCATCATTAGATCTTATCCTCCATCAACCGCTAGGGTTCATCTCTAGTTTGGATCAAGCATAACACTGTAAGCCAATAACTTGCATACTAGATCTCACACTTCATTAGATATTCAACACTTGCACACTTGGCCTAATGATCTTCTCCTCCTTTTATAGTTTTAGGCCTTTCTCAATACCATGGACCAAAACCACTTAGGACCAATACCTTGGATCAAATACATAGGGTCAATACCTTGGACCAATACCATGGATCAAAGTACCATGGACCAAATACGTCAGACACAAAACTTAGTTTTCCAAGGTATACAATCTTTTCCTTCTATGAAAGTGTGTATGTACGTATATGCTACTTGTGATCAGTGAACTTGCATGTATACACAACTTGGTCAAGGTGAACCTGCGTATACCTCTCTTTCTTCATTCTGTGTAGTCTGATCTATAATTATTTGTTGTTAACCTGTTGTACTGTGATCTTTCATATGAGTGAGTTGCCATCAAGGAAAACACCTGTATCATAATTCCAACAATCTCCCCCTTTGGAGTTGATGGAAACAAAAACACCAAGTCACTCTCCCCCCTTTAACATCAAGGGAAAAGGGTCACGCTCCCCCTGAGTACATGCTAAATTCTATGATATGCTAAAATATATTGATTGAGCTCCCATGATTGAGTCCATGCTCCCCCTGAGCATAAGCAATGTCTACAAAAATATTTTCTAAAAGAATAACATGAATATATACATACATCACCAATGACCTTCCTATCACCAACGACTCATACATCCATCTCCCAACCAAGTGGGGATATACCAAATTTGACTCATCCACCCAACCAAGTGGGGATATACCAATTGTTTATACATGACAAAAACAAGAAATATTACATCATCCATCCATACATAGTGGGGTTACAAATTAGGTTTTTTTCATGACCTTTACATTAAATGATATACATGACATTTATAATAAGGACAACCAATATAAACAAGACCATGATAGTCATCAGAAACTATCATACACCATATATGATCTGCACCATCAACAACATTAGGATCAAAAACCTGTATATTTCTATCATCAAAAGAGTCACCTGAATCAAAACAATTATGCGGATCTGTACCAAGATCTTATAAATAATGCCAACAATGCATTATTAGAAGCACATGCCCCCCTTGAACCTGTGCCAGATGTTCACTGTCAGATTTGATTATTGCATATATCAGTAAGAAATATCAAGGCATCATTGTCAATCATATATACATCAAGTTATCAACAACTTATGAGGACCAATGTATTTCCACATGTTATCAACAGATTGTAACTATTAATTTTAGGTATGTTCTGTGCTAGAGCAATTTATCTCAATTTTCACAGTTGGCTCAATATCTTTTCTAGATTAGTAATCACATCAGCATTAAAGTAAACTGTAGATAGAAAATAAATATAAATCGCAGAAGACAATCCAAGACAAGAGGACACAAGATGTGGTGCTAGTCAGGGACAAACCCAATTGTGGGGAAACCCTTGATCAATTCTTCTTTTATGTTCTTCAAAGTTGAGAAGAGAAAGAGAGAGAGAGATAGTACATTCACAACAAAAGTCAACACTTTGAATTATCAAGATCTAAGCATAGATCAGCTCATATAATGATGATACATGATATCATTTGAAGACATTCTACTTCAACTGATTCTCCAAGTGACGACTTCACCTATCATAGTGTTGCATTTCGTCCATTTGCTGAACCTTATCGTGTAGCACCATGTTGTACCATCACAATGCTAGACCTTAATGACTGAGCTACTCTCATCTACTCTCATCATCATGTTGCCCATTATGCTGCATCTTCCATCATCATGCATCCTCATTCATGATCATGCTGCCTCATACATCATTATGTAGTCTCACTGATCATGCTTCCCTTTACATCATTATGCAGTCTCATTAATGATCATGCTGCCCTTTACTAACGTTCCCATCATCTGAGTACTGTACCAAAATATCACTGAGATGTTCTCATTGATCCAAGAGAGGTTCTAGCTCTGTTAGTGCAACCCTCTTGCCCCTTGAACAACTTATCCTTGAGGTTGCACCACTTGTCAAATCCATGTTGTCTAAGGTTCTTCTATGAAAACACTTAGTCACCATGAATCTATACTCAAGTCTGTAATATGAAAATTTTTATCCTCATGCTATCACCTACAACAAAATAGCTCTCCTTGCTGCTCTTAGATGTCTCCATTGACTGCGTATTAGGTGTCTCCATTGACTGCATTTAGGTTTGCTTGGATAGTGTATAATTTCCTCCATTAATGATTATGTTTAGGGCTATTCCATTAACTGCGTATTAAGGCTTATTGGACAGCATATAAGTGCTTCCCTGAACTGTGTATGGATGTCTCCATGACCTACATGTATGAGTCTTCATAACTACGTTGGATGTCTCCATGACCTTGACTATGGCTTTGATTTATTGTAGCTCTCTATGGCTTCATACCATGGCTATGGATTTGATACATAGACTACTGTGTCCTCAGCCTTCTTCCCAAATCAGAACATGACTACACCTAATATGAACTTGCTCCTCCATGTGCAAGTTTTGTTCTTCTTCTATGGTTGCGTCAAAATGTCTCCTTTGCCGCATGAATAGGTCTCTATTGATTTGTGTGATAGGACTGCATTTAGGCTTCTACATGCAACGTATTAAAAGCTCCTCCTTGATAGCGTATAACAACATATTAGAGCCTCCAGTTTTGACTGCTTATAAGTGCTATTTGGATAGCGTATTAGATTTCCTCATAAGCCTACGGCTAGGGCATCACTACTTAGCCCAACGTACTCTTAGTGTCTCCCTCCTTCACCAAAAACCCAAAATGTGGAGAGGAGGAGATCACATAAAGAGTGATGACCCAAATGACTTCAAGTCCTCTCCAATTTATACTAAAACGTAGATGATGAATAGACATGACTATTGGGCTTATGAGCCTACACAAGTTGCTGGAAGACTTGACAATTTGTCTTATAACAAAAATAAATTCATAACTCCATGAATATTCATCAAAATCGAATGATCTTTAGTTCAATGCTACACCTCTCGATGAGAGGGATCCAATAAAAATATCATCTACCATAAATAAGATGACCCACATGGAGTTTGGCCCTAGTTTACAATTTTAACACTCCCTCTCAACTAGGGAGAACTCCATCCATTGATCCATATGTGCAACTATACTATCTCTGCCATCAGTTCCCTACACTACTCTACTCTGCTTTGCTCAACTTTGCTCTGTTCAATTCTACTCAGCTCAGCTCTGCTCTGCTCAACTCTGCTCGGTTCAGCTCCGCTCAACTCAACTCAACTCAACTCTGCTCTACTCTGCTGAACCATGAAGAAGAAGAATTGATCGAGAATGTGTCATACCATTCTCCACTGACCCGAAGTCAATCTCAGAGTGTGTACCACTAGTCCCAGATCAATCCTCAATTGACCCGAAAATTAGTGTCATAGTATGTACCACTCTCACTAGTCCTAGACCAGTCCTCTACTGAATCGAAGTCAATCTCAGAGTATGTACCACTAGTCTGAGACCAGTCCTCTACTGACCAAAAGTCAGTGTCATAGTTGGTACAACTCCTACAACTGGTCCTAGACTAGTATCGTTGATCCCGGATCAATGAAGGTAATCCTAGCATAGGGAGTATGGTAGATACAAAGACGCATCCATCAGTACTACTATGGTCCCTATCCTTATTTCCCTGCTCATTGATCAGATGAGAGGTACTTCCCACGAGTCTCAGACTGCATGGGTAGGATGCCTTGACAAGAGAACTAATCATCCTGTCCATAGGAGAGTGAATCATCCTGTCCCACAAAAGAGTGAATCATCTTGTCCACAAGAGAGTGAATCATCCTATCCATAGGAGAGAGAATCACCCTGTCCCACAAGCGAGTGAATCATCTTGTCCATAAGAGAGTGAATCATCCTATCCCACAAGAGAGTGAATCATCTTGCCCACAGGAGAGCGAATCATCCTATCCATAGGAGAGTGAATCATATTTTCCAATGTGCATCACCAGGGGAGGGTGAGTCACTCTGTGGTCGTATGTTGCTCCAGTAAGAACCGCAAGCCCCCAGAGCTCCTAGAGCTCAATGTATGCAAACTGCAAGATGATTTTATAAGGGTCTCTCGACAACTCCAAGTCGTTTAGGAAAATCACAAATTTGATCTTTCCCTAGGGCTTTGACAAAGTGTAGTGACTTGTACACCATCTCAGTGTGATGGAGCCTCCTTGCTCATTGAATTACCATATCCTAGATATCTCAGTATCTAATCTTTATCTGCTTGAGCAATCATTGAATACGGGAGTCCTTAATAATCAAATCCTACCTCTAGTTGTCATAGAGAATCACAGTGGTATTCATCATGTGTACAAATATCTCACTGAAGAGCTTGTTTAGACATATTTAGGCACATCAAACCCAAACTTATATGTCAATAAACTAGGGCTCATCAACCCCTAAAAGAGTTGTTTCATACCTTAAAAGAACTTAGTTATATGAATACATCATTCCCCAAAAGGTCCATCTGCGAAACCATCCAGAAATTGCCTAAATTGAACCATACTGATTGCTCCATTGGAAAAGTGTGATGCATGCTAAGTGGTACATTGCCAGGGTGTGATGCATACTATTTAGGCCTTCTATAGTGTGTGATGGGTGAGGATGGAAAAATGTCTAAGATAGTTTTCTAGGTGGTTTCTCATGGAATCTTCTAGAAACTTCTCCTGCGCACTTACCTTTCTGAATTCTCCCAAGGATGAGTAAGGGATGACTCACAACCTTGCGCGCATCTATAAATGGAACCCCCATCTAAGAGATCTTGGGGCTGGAATATTATGAATTGAAAGGAAGTGATGATAGTTTGTAATTGAGGAAAGAGCATTGTATTGTTGGTGTGATCTTGCTATTTCATGAGGTGAAGAGGGATTGAAGCTGGCAGGATGATATTGGATCAGACAACTGGGTTGTAATTCTCCTTTCTATTAATAAAGCTCTTCAAGTTTTCTTCCATATGATTGTGCAATTGTGAATGTTATCATTTTTGAATGCTATCATTTTTTCATTATATATCTGATTCTGTAATGTTTATGTTGTAATAGATCATGATTCTTTGATGGTTCTTTGTTGCTGTACTTGTGTAGGTACTCTCCAAGCATGTTAAGTACGGGGAGGAGTTGCGAGCTCTATCAAAGGGGAGAGAGATCAAGCACAAGATTAAGCGGAAGTTCCAGGTTGGTTCCATTATCTTTCTCTTATCTGTTACACATAGAAGGAATCATTGGATTACTTTAAACTGTTGTTTCTAGGGTAGCTGCCAAACCTAGAGGGCTAGCATTCTATAGGAATACTAGTTTTCCCAGAAACAAATTGGTGACTCCACTGGGGAATAAAAGATGTTTGTTTTTTGTTATTTTTTGTTTTATAAACTATAGACAGAGCCTGAAGTCAGCCAGGTAGCCTTCTAACTGCTCTTGCTCTGCAATTACATAGTAGATGAATGTTGCTTCAGTCAATCTCTGGTTTAGTTTACGGATTAAACATTTGACTTGCAGGCACATCCAGATGCCCTTTTGGTAGCTCAGTAACATCTCAAGACTTTCCTTCATACTTTTCTCTTTACTGTTCATCATAACTCAGCTTAACTCATTGAAAACAATTGCACATTTGCGCCAAAACGCATTTCAGTTACGCTCCTTAGATTATCGCATTGTTTTTCACTGTAACTCAATATGCATCGCACCTCCCAAGTGTAGTAAGTGTGATTCATCCCTGTTTCTATGAAGCCTAGGTGTGATGACTGACTGAAATCTTTTTCTATTCTTGAAATTGAGGGTTTTTGACCTTGTTTTCAGTTTTGTTTAGTTGTTTTGCTGCAAATGAACAGTGCCTCTTTACTGTAGCTTATTTGCATTACATAGATCAGACTCAATTAGGTTAGGATTAGTGAATGTTTGTGTATTTTTTCATCATTTACAATCCTTTTTCGAAAATTTGTTTAAATCAATTTGTTGCTTTGGTACAAAAATGTTGTAATTGTTGTTTTGTATCGAAAAGAGAAGTGTCGTGAATTCTTCCTTCCCTTGATAGTCGATTGAACTTTTATTCATGTATTTAGTTTGATTTGTTCATATTCGAAGTGTCGACAACATTTTTATTCAAAACTGAAAAGTGTCGTTGAAGTCTTCCTTTCTCGTTTGAAGAAGAAATTGTCGAAAATGTCGCTTTGAGTGGAGTATTTCAATTCTTTGCTGCATTTAGTTTTCCTTTTTGGCATTTTGCACATTAAGGAGAATGAAAACAAATACATGCATTTGCATTTAGCATTTTTTGGTTTGTGTGTGAAAAATGATTTAGGAAAATGCACTAGTGTGTGCTCTTTTCTCTTTGTTTAAAAAGCACTGTTATTTTCCTTTCCTAGTAGTTAGGATTTTCATTGCAAAATAAACAAAGATTGTTTATCATTGTAGATTGCATTTTAGGAATTTCAGATCATCATCACACGGTGAACCATTGAAAGGAAAACTCTAAACAAGATCAACTTTAAAATAAATTTAAATGAACTTAACAACGCTTTGGAACTTAACACAACATATCTATAGGTCTAGGCTAGAGATGTGTTTCAGCGTCGTTAAAACTAGTGGCTATCGTTTTCATTGAAGGTTGGGTGATTCCTCCTCCTTGATATGACAAGTGCTAGTATGGGATTGTGCTCCCCGTACTGTCGCGTATATTTTGGGAGACCACAATAGGCTTAAATCCTTTATCCATAGGAAGCCAAGTCTGTTGCCTTATTGATTGCAATGCACTAGACACAACATTCAGGAAGATTGACTGCCATACATAAGTCCTTGGTAATTTCTCTTTAGTTTATCAACAAGGTGTATATTGCAGTTTTGCAATTGGTTTGGTAATCCCTCCGTCTAGATTTTCTAGAGTAGTTACTTTCGTTCCTTTTTGACTCTTTAAAAGAAAAGGTCCATCTGAGCACTTGTCCTTTTAGGTTCATTAAAAATCAAAGGAGACTAGAGTCATCTTTATCTTTTTCTAGACTCTTAAAAACTGAAAAATAGTTGTGTCAAAGAGTCTTTAAAATTAATTGAATTTGGAATAACATCTTTTTCCCCTTAATTTTGAGTTGATCAAGTAATTTGCAATCGTGGAAGAAATTCAATCAAAACCCTATCATTTGCAGAGACTAGCGAGTCAACCGTCTTTGCCTCCATAAGTGAAGCCAATCTGAGCAAAACTGTCTCGTTTAACTGAGTCCAATTCATTTGGTTTATTTGAATTTTTTTTTTCAACATCATCAGATACTCCAGATACTCCGATTATTTATGGTACATCTGCCTTTGGAGAAGAAGTTCCACAATTACAAGAGGACATTAGAACTGATCCTAGTGTAATGGTAGAAACTTCTATACCTAAAACAACTCCACCTAGAGTTGATCCATAACCCTTCTATGTTCAAACTGAGGCTACATTTGAACCAGTAGCTTTTTAAGAACCTCCCTGTGAGACTGAAGTTCATTTACCCGAACATCTGGACATTGAGTTCCAATGTTCAAAAGGTGTCACCCCTCCAGTGTCTGTCATTGCAGAAGCTATACCTTCTTTAGATCCAGAAATATTTTATGGAATTGATGGCCTACCTCTTCCACCTGGTCTGATTACAATAGAGGAGATAGTAGAGGATCCCCCATCTAGTACCCCATTACATTTTGGAACTGGGATTCATTTATGTCCTTCTACTCCTGAGTTGGGTTCTTTTAATCTTCCTTCATCGCAAGTTCCTGTCGAATCGCTTGGAGATCTTTTGGATAGACTAAACATGTCTGAGCAACCATCAACATCTAGGAATGTGTCATCTGATGCAGCTGTGGCAGAACCTTCTGTTGCTATTCCTATAATGTTTTCTAGTCCACCTGAGTCATATTTATATGGTACACCATTTGTTCCAGCTGGTTATCAATCACTGGCTGGAGTCCACTCACGGGTTGCTTCGGCACCATGGTCTACTCCTATTTGTTCATCAGGAGTCCCATTTGGTATTTCTTGTATAGAAACTCAGCAATTTGATCCTACACGCCAGTATCAATTTGGGAAAACTAGTCTTCAAAGACCGATATATCCTTTAAACACTGGACTGCCGCCATATGGAGGGCAATATGCCTTTTCACTATTTCCTCTGGGGGAACAACCATACGAGAGTTTCTAAAAAAATCCAGGTCAAACTGGAATTACATCTAGTGGTTGGATACCAACACTGCCAGAACAAGCAAGGGTTGTATATCCAATGCAACCGATCCAACCTGTGTCAAATATTCCCACTACACCTGCTATTACGACTATGTTGCAAACATAAGCACAGCCTGTTGTGTCTCAACGTCAACATATTCCTTCTTCCTCGCAACCTCAAGTTTCAAGGAAGAAGGCTCAAGTCTCTTAGGGTGTGATACAATAGTCACTTGTCTCTACGGCTCAACCGCAACCTCAGGGTAGTACTTCTTTATCTGGAATGACTCAGGCACAAATGGGTATTGTCAATCCGCAACTTGGTCAATTCTCTAGTATTGGGCAAAAAAAATGGTCCAACAACCATGGCTGACACAATACCAACAACCACAATTCCAGCAAACCCAACGTCAGTTTGGACTTGGTTTACAAGCTTAGACTGGATTCGGTCAATATCAAGCCTATCGAGGACCTGAGCAACAAGGCTTTGTAGGTTATGGACAACCACATTTCAAAACGGTTATCAATAACCACACTATATTGATTATCTCCAACATCCTTATCAAATTTACCAGCATCAGGTACATTATGCTGGTATGCAAATACCTACTGCTTAGGCGAGTCCATCTTATCCTCGGTATGCTCCAGCAAACCTGAATCAGTAGTTGCCTTTTGTAGCAACTCTAGAATTACCGGATTTGAACTAACTGACGAATGATCCAATTGCATATGCCCCTTGGTGGCCAACGATTCCTCATAAATTCCCCTCTGATATTCCTAAGTTCAATGGAAATCCATGTGATGATCCATCGAATCATGTAATGACTTTTCATTTGTGGTGCTCATCTAACACTCTGAATGATGATTCAATAAGACTTAACCTTTTTCAAAGAATGCCTACTGGTCCAGAAACGAAATGGTATATTGAATTGCCTAGAGCTTCGTTTGATAACTTCTCCATCCTTGCCACTACTTTTCTAGCCCACTTTCAGTTACCCATCAGGTACGAAATGGGAATGGAGATCCTCACCAATTTTAAACACACCATGTCCACTCACATATCTAATCATATTCATGAGTGGTGACATCATCATCGAATGGTAAAGACGTATGTTCCTAATCAGCTGTTAGTTAAGTGGTTTCTTAAATCCTTATTACCATCTATCACTGAGGATGTGTCGAAAGGAGGAGTTGTCACTAAAGAGCAAGTCATTGCTCATGCCCAATATTTAGATTTGATCTATACACAATCTAGCACACTCTACGACAAAATTCCTGACGCTCCTAGACCAGCTTTTTCCGTTCCATCTCCTCCTAAATCAAGTAGGGACACTCATGTCGGTGACAGTGTGATTGGCGCCTCAAGCACAAAAACTGCAAGAGGTCCATCTGGTCAAGCTCTTGCTGTTTCTAGTCAGAATAAAAATGACAAACCTCTTGCCTTTGAGATTAATGTTATGTCATCTGACAAAGGCAAGAATCCAAAGAAACCAAGGGGCGAGAAGAAAGGGAAAAATAAGAAGAAGAAACAGGAGAACCCCACTCCTGAAAAAACATCTGAAAACCCTACTTGGAAAGGAAACCTCCTTGTTATCCATGTTGATATGTAACGAGGAGCATTATATGAGAGAATGTCCACATCGAGCTAAGGTTTCAAAAATTTTGAAGTCTTTGAATACCTCAGCAGTGTTGACTGATCCATTTACAAACCCAGAAACTAATCTGGTTGCTATCGATAATGCTTCCACATCCCAAATGCTTATGCTATCCATCGCAAACAAGAAAAATGATGTTTTGATATCGACAAGGAATAAACATTATGGGAATCCATCATTGTCAAACAACCAGACTACTGATCGACCGAATGGTTCGACAACAAATTTGCTAGAAGTTGTTCCACCCATTATCCCTGAATTAACTATAAAGCTGCCAAAGGGAGTCGTACATACATCAACATTTAATCCTCGTGCTAGAGCTACTCAAAATTATAATATAGTGGAGGATCTGGCTCAATCGCCATCCGCTATGTCGACACTTGAGGTATTGCAAAATTGTCCCTCCCAAAAAGAGGGTCTGTTATCAACAATAGGTGGGATTGATCCAATGGATTCCAATCTTGTGGCCTTTAATCATAAAGGATATAAACCTCAGTTACTGGGCCAACTCACTTTCCTTATACAGGTAAAAGCCCTCAATAAAAAATTTCATCGAACCATCATTGATGAGGGGGCATCTACTTGTATTATGTCAATGAGTTGTTGGAAAACTCTTGGTTCACCACCCTTGTCACGATAACCAACAACACTAAAAGCATTTGATGGAAGAACGTACACTCCATATGGGATTTTAAGTAACTTGCAAGTTCAACTGAGGGGCAAGACAGTAGAGATTGAAGTTGAGGTCATTGATGGAAACCTTGATTACAATATCTTACTGGGAAGGCCCTCGATTTATGCTATGGCTACCGTTGTGTCTACATATTTGAGAAAGATTGCATTTCCCTTCCAAGGTGGAATCACAATTGTTTACCAACTAGCCTTTTTTGTCAACAGTTCACAATCTACTAGAAGCATTCCATTGATCCATGGAAGTTCACAACTGCTTCAAAATGTCGGAGTAGGTCTCCTAAAAGACCCTTCCTTAATGGGTACTTTTACCCTCTCGTCTCTATCTAGTTTCGAGGAAGTGGCCACAGTGGAAACTTGTCAAATGACCTCTTCTGCATCATCTGAGTTTAAGAAGACTTCCGACCATTTTGATAGTAAGGATCATAGCAAGGCATTACCACTAAGCCCCATTGAATCTTTGTAGCAATCAATTTTCTGGGCTTGGGCGGCAAACCCTAATCAGCACTCGATGAGTGTTTAGGTAGATAGGTCTTTAGAATATGGTACCTCTTATGATCCTTGGTCTCATATATATTCTACAGACGAAGGAAACATCCAATCAATGATGATAGGAGAGACTTCGTGGGAAAATTATCATCATTGTTCCCACCTTCAAGATGACAATGAAGATTATTCAAATGACCTCAATCATCCTTCAATTTTTGATTTTTTATTAAATTCTGTAAATATAGTAGATTCCAAGCGAAATCTGTCCAACATTGAAGAAAATATCGCCATTAATATTTCGACCAAACCTAATTTGTAGAGAATGTTCACATTGGCAAATCTTGTTCTCCATCAGAACTAAAAATTTACTACACTCCTTTTTGCGAATTCAGAGATGTCTTTGCATGGTCATATGAAGAAATACCATGCATTGACTCGAGAATTGTTGAACATGAAATCAAGATGTATCCAGATGTCAAACTAGTACAACAACGACTTCAACTTGTTCATCCAAAGAAAGCCACTACCATTAAAGTAGAGGTTGAAAAACTTTTGCGTGCTAGCTTCATTTACCCTGTTCCTCTCACTGATTGGGTATTGAATATTATTCCTGTAATGAAAAACAAGGAACGATTAGAGTGCGCGTCGATTATAGGGATGTAAATCAAGCATGTTCAGAGGACAACTATCCTACACCCTTTATCGACAAAATTATTGATGAATGTACTGGATGCGAAATCTTTTCATTCATTGATGGATTTTCTGGCTATAATCAAATCAATATCCGCTCACAGAACCAGTCAAAAAATACATTTATATGTCTGTGGGGCACATTCGCGTATCATAAATTACCTTTCGGTTTGAAGAATGCAAGGGAAACTTTTCAGAGGGCAATGAATTACACCTTCCATGACATCAAAAACATCATTCAACCATATCTCGATGATCTGCCTACTCATTCACGAAAATGCACTGATCATTCGCAGCATTTGAGAGCCATATTTTTACGTTGCTGACACTACAAAATAAGACTTAATCCACACAAGTGTTTGTTTTGTGTTGCTTCTAGTCGATTGCTTGGTTTTGTAGTTTCTAAGGACAAAATTCGACTTGACCCATTTAAAGTTCAGAAAATTCTTGACATGCCTCCACCTTAAAATTTGCTTCAGATTCAAAGATTCAAAGACTCCAAGGGAAAACTAACTTTCTAAGGAGGTTCATTCCACATTATGCTGAGCTCACTAAAGGTTATACACGTCTTTTGAGAAAAGGGGTGCCCTTCCATTGGGATCAGGTTGTGCAAGATTTCTTTGATGCTTTAAAAGATTCCTTGATAAAAGAATCATTATTGTACACTCGTGACTATCAAAAAGACTTCAACCTGTATCTCGCCACTGCAGATACAACCATTGCTATGGTTTCAGTGTAAGAAGATAATGGAATTGAACATCCTATATATTATTTAAGTCGTAATATTAATGATACAGAAAGTAAGTACTCTTATGTTGAAAAGTTGGCTTTAGCAGCCGTTTAAGCAGTACAGAGATTTCGACACTATGTACTCTTTTGCAAAACTACCATTGTGTCAGATTGCAACCCTATGACATACATTTTGTCATGTCAATTTTTGGGGGGAAAATATTCCAAATGGATAGCCATTTTGTAGGAGTTTGATCTGGAATTCACAAAACAAAATCAAAGAAGTCTCTCATCTTTGTGGAGTTACTTTGTGACCTTCCCTCGTCATCCAACGATTTAACATCCCAAGCATCAATTGTGGATGAGACTTTGTTTCTGATATTGTCAAGTGATCCATGGTATGGGGATATACTGGTCTATCTCCTAACCCAAACTTTAGGCCCAAAACCTCTTGCTCTAAACATCGACGTACTCGATACCAAGCCAAATACTATCTGATCGTTGGTGATACACTTTATCGTCGTGGTGTCGATACAATTCTACAAAGGTGCCTCACGCGTGAGGCCGAAAAAGTTTTGAATGATTGTCATTCAGGTGCTTGTGGGGGGCATCTATCTGGTTATGCTACTGCACAAAAGATCTTACGAGCTGGTTACTTTTGGCCCACCATATTCAAAGATTCCATAATTGTAGTCAGAAGTTTCCATTATTGTCAGATCTTTGATCGCAAAACCAAATTACCACCTGTACCACTGCATACAGTCATTGTTGTTGGCCCATTCTCTAAATGGGGCATTGATTTCATGATATGTAACCCCACCTCGGCCGGGGGACATGGTTATATTATAGTCGCTGTCGACTATTTTACAAAATGGGCCGAGGCGATGCCTACATTGAACAACAGCGGCAAAATAGCTGCTCTTTTATTTTTCGACCATGTAGTTTCTAGATTTGGTGTATCACAGGCTATAGTCACAAATAATGGGTTGCATTTTCATAATCACATGATGATTGAATTAACTGCCAAATTAGGACTATCCCATGATAGTTCTACTCCATATTATCCGCAGGCTAACAGACAAGTTGAGGCAATCAACAAAGTCCTTAAGCGCATGCTGCAGAGAACAATTGGAGTCCATAAACGAAATTGGCATTTAATCCTATACTCAACTCTATGGGCATATAGGACTTCGATGAGAAATGCAACTGGATTTACGCCCTTTTAGTTGGTATATGGTCTGCAAGTAGTCTTACCCATTCGGTGCGAAATCTCATCCCTCAAGCTTGCAATCGATCTGCTTCCTGAAACTTCTGAAGAAGAGGCTTGTTTCTTGGAATTAATCCATCTGGATGAAACCCGTCGTGATGTCACGTTGGCTAAAGAAGCACATAAGAAATGCATTAAGGCACAATATGGAAAAAATGTCAAGCCTCATGTCTTCTCAAAAGGTGACCCGGTCTTGCTTTACGATCAGGACTCTGACAAATTAGGAGCAGGTAAATTTGAACCATTATGGATGGGCCCTTACATTGTTAAATGAGTATTGACAAAAGGAGCCTACGAGCTAGTCGATTATGATGGGATTCCACTGTCGCAGCCCCGAAACGGGTTGTATCTTAAATGTTACTATGCTTGATTAAGTGTAGTAAACTCATTGTATATATACTTTTATTGCATTTTGAGTGTTTTCTTTTAGAGTTTTCAGTTTGGTTAGGTAATCCACTTCGCATTTGTTACAGATGTCAGACTTTTTGGAACCATTTGTGGGGTATGCCGACAGAACTAGTCGTAGTACACAAAACCTATCCTCTGTGGCCTGAGCCATTTTTTCTCCAAGTTGCGAGTTAGTGAGTTTCAGAGGGATATGTATTGGTTGATCGACAAACAATATCGCTGAGTATAGTGCGTTGATTGAAATTCTCTCTGATGCCATTTCACATGGCATATGCTGACTCATTTTTAGGCTAGATTCACAACTCGTCATTCTACAGCTTACTAGCATTTATTCAGTTTAGAAACCAGCTATTTATCGCATGTTCCTATGAGTTAGGATTTTGGAAAGACATTTTGATTCCATTCAATATCAACACATTTCCATAAACTTAAACACATTGACTGATTCATTAGCAAACTATGTGTCAAATAGACATTTGCAGCATTTGTAAAGAAAACATTTCACATCAACATTTGCATTAGGATTTCATCACTTAGCTAAAATAAAATTCCAAAAAATAAAAAATAGATAGCTGTTTATAGTTTTTACAAAATGTTTTGTGTCCAAGACCGAATCAGACATCTGACCAATAAACTCAAAATGAATGCAGAAAAACATCCTAGACTAGTGATGCTGGTGATAACATGTCATCGTCTGTGCTATCATGCACAAGAGCCTAGTCCAATGACTTGCTACACCAGTAGTATGGCGCTGTAACCTCAAAGGTAATTCACTGGTCCTGACATCCTGAATGCCGAGAGTGAGGCCCTCGATCTAATCCTACAGCACTGCCAGGGTCTTTGATATGTCCAAATCCCGAAGGATGGCTCTCCCTATACCCTCTCCTGCTGGAGCGCCATCTATCGCTCGTGAGTGTGCCACTGGTCGCACTGGTCCAATATCTACACACACATATGAGTTTATTTAGTCTTGGTAACATCAAAAACACATAAACATTATAAAAACGAAAAAACAAAGATGTGGTCAAATCATTTTACCTATAGCACTCTACTGCTCACCAACTAGTAAAGACAAATATGGATAGCCTCGGAAATCCATCCCGACATATGGATACTCCAAAAATACCATCTCTTGACAGTTGAACCACTCAAAAAAGGCATCTAATAAGGAGATCTGTGACTGGGCGGCATGTCTAGCCATAAGGTCCACCCATCTCTGCATCTGTGGTTCCCTCAGTGCTGACAATCCCAGTGAAATGTTTTGAGGCTACATTAATGGAATTCTTTCCAAAGCAAAAGCAGTCAATATGGATTCATAACCAAAGTTATTGGTTCTTCCATTCTTTACTTTGGACAATTGTTTTTTTTATGATAGGAAGTATCGCCTCACACCAATTGAACACCTTCGGTTCCAGGCATTCCGGGGCATATTGCAAATAAGATTTGTTCGCTAAATGTAAGGCCACACTGTCAGCTAATCTAGAAAAGGTAAATAAAAAGGTCCTCAATGGTTGATCAGTAACATCGTGGATATTAATCTTACCATCTCTACTGGGTTGAGATCCATCCCTGCAAAACTGATGAATGTAATCTTTCATAGATTCACCCCCACGAGCAAATCTTGATAGTGAAAGAGGGGCACCACACCTCGACAAACCTGTCAGAAAATAAATATCCTTGACGATGAAAGGAATAGATTTACCTCTAATCTAGAATACCTGGTCAATATGATCCAAAGCATTGAGAAAATAATGCAACAAACTGATCTGTTGCCTCATGCTGGATATGTGGAAAAGCTTGTAAACAACAGTTTCTCAATGCATCCATGGTGCCCTGGTCATGAAAAGAAATCATATCCTCCTCTTAATGTTCTCATTCACATCATGTGACAACCATCTTGATCCAAAAAATATCTGAAATGCAAACAATAGATGAATTAGGATCCAATTTTGAGCAAAAACAGGTGAAAATTTGATGAAAAAACACTGTATAAAGTTACCTTTCTATGCCCATCACACCCTACCTTTGAGCAAGGTGAGATGCATACTGACTAGCTTGTTGGCATATCAGTATGCATCACACCTTTCGATATAAGCTAGGTGTGATGATTGGGGAACGAAATCTTTAAACCCGAGGGGCATAGAAAAGTGGAAAAACTTGCTCAAAATCAAGAAAAGATGGAATGAAAATGAAAAGATCAAGGATAGCTCCTACATTGTCCTGGTGGCGTAGAGAATGGTCCACAGGATCTCCCGAAATCGACTGGTGAAATTTGAGGGGGAAAACTACTCCAGAGCTCCAAAATCCCAAATTTGAAATTAAATGATGAAAGTGAAAGGTTAAACTACTTTTTATGTTTACTATTCATGTACTTCAAGTAAAATGTTAGTTTTAGTTCATTTTTCGTCCATAAATATGTATTTCTAATCAATTTGATGGAGTTTTGAGCAGGTTGAATGATTGATGAAATAATCTGATGTGCTAAACAGTGAATTGAACATGTTTGGAATTCAAGCATAGTTTCTTCATTTTGAGCTTGTGTAAAAATGAAACCAAATCCAAGCATAGTTCCCCATGGTTCAAGCTTGTCAAAAAATGAATCCATTTTCAACAGTTTTAACCTTTTTGATTGCCATTCTATCGGCCTTTTGAACCTTGGTTGTGTACATCCCATCACCACCATCCCTTTGGCCGATCATACGCTCTCACTTGGTTGTTTTACCCTTTTTGAGGAAAAGTTGCAATGAGTGGTCTTATTAGCCGGCCTCTTCACAAAAATCAACATGTTTTGAGAAGTTCAAAAATCACTGGAATCAGTTGCTACCCTAGACACCACTCGTTCCTCAAATTGGACTCCTCTTTAAACCCTTTTTAGACTCGTTAAACATGAAAACATTGTTGAGCTCTTGTCTTTTTGAGCTCGTTAAAGTGATTGGAGAAGTCATCCCTCCTGTATTTTTTTATCCTTTTTCAGACTTAAGGGATTATTTTACGAAAAAGAACTTATGGAGTTTTATTTCCGTCTTTTTTCAAACTCTCTAAACATGAAAAGGACCGAGTTATCCTTGTCATTAAACTCATTAAAACAATAGTGAAAAACTTGTCCATCTAGATGAGACTGAGTTTCACTGTTGCTAGACTCGTTAAAACATTAAATAGCGACAGGTTTCCCTGAAGGGCGAATTATAGAACAAGCATATGTTATCCTCCTCAATCTTGACAAAAATAAAAAGGTATTGGTCAGAAATCACTGGGGAAAAAGGGAAAAAATTTGAAGAATTTATGGTAGCAAGTACCTCTTGAACATGACACTTTCACTTCATCTCCATTATTGAGTTGGGTTGGGTTATTCTGTTTACCAATCATCTCACCTTCGGTCTTTCATACCATCCATATTTTGGAGTTAATGATATCAATCCATCTCAGTGTCACCAACATGTTCAAGAGAAGTCATTTAGTTGAGAAACCACAATCTAGTTAATGTCTCATCCACTGCAATACCTCCAACCTTCATTTTTTTCATGACCACCATTCCTGAACCTTGTGTCGTCAATTCATTTTCACCTCCAAAAATCATTTGCTTCATTTCATGTCGTAGATGGGGGATACATCAAGGCCCTCATACGATGAGTCACTTCTTGTTGACATCAGCTCATTATCCAAGAAGTTGACTTAGAAACAACCCTTTCAATGCTTTGAAGCTTCCATACATCAATGGCAAGTTTCTCACTTCTGGCGACAGGTTGACATCAATGGCCTTCGACCGAATGATTTTGTGTGGTGTTCGACATCGGATCATATATTCACACCACGTGAATTGTACTATAGTACATTGAGGATCATTATCATTATCGATGATTCCTATCACGTCTATTAACAACTCACATTATTGGATGGTAATGAGGCGATGTCTTTCCAAGTTTCACTTCAGAACATCTCTTCACATGGATTGACTTGTACATCGAGCGAAGATTGAACAAGTTTGAAGATCCCAGATCTAGTTTCATCCATTCGGGCTGTGATATATTCAGGGACATAAAAACATCAAATGTACAAAGGCTTTGCACAGATGGTCATCCTAACCATGGATGATGACTCTATATCTGAAGAATCACTAGTCTGTATCTGCAACGACTATCTGATCTATGCACATGAAATGAATTTATAAAGTTGAGCATGGGAATGCCTACCTTAGCTAGATCATGAAAATTATATTATGATGATGTATTGTATTGTAACTTATGCAGGTCACCTTCCAGTTCAAAACTTCGGATCCTCATGATAAAGCATTTCACTCGACATCAATATTTAAGACTTCATGCTTTAGGGGCAATGGTTATAGACATATTTGGGCACATCAACCCAAAACTTATATGTCAATAAACTAGGGCTCGTCAACCCCTGAAAGAGTTGTTTCATACCGTAAAAGAACTTATTCATATGAATACATCATTCCCCAAAAATTCCATCTGAGAGTCCATCCAGAAATTGCTTAAATTGAACCATACTGACTACTCCACTAGCAAATTGCGATGCATATTAAGTGGTACACTGCCAAGGTGTGATGCATACTGTTTAAGCCTTCTATAGGGTACAATGGGTGAGGATGGACAAATTTCTGAGATAGTTTGCTAGGTGGTTGCTCATGGAATCTTCTAGAAACTTCTCCTGTGCTACTTGCCTCTCTGAATTTCGCCCAAGGATGAATAAGGGATCTAAGAAAATCTCCAATCCCTTCTCTCATGGAATCAACTGTAACAAGTGGAATGACACTAATCAAACCCCATGGATGACTCACACCCTTGCACACATCTATAAATGGATCCCTCATCTAAGAGATCTTGGGGCTAGAATATTGTGAATTGCAAGGAAGTGTTGATAGTTTGTAATTGAGGAAAGAACATTGTATTGTTAGTGTGATCTTGCTATTTCATGAGGTGAAGAGGGATTGAAGCTGGGAGGATGATGCTGGATCAGAAAACTGGGTTGTAATTCTCCCTTCTATTAATAAATCTCTTCAAGTTTTCTTCCATATGATTGTGCAATTGTGAATGTTATCATTTGTTCATTATATATCTGATTCTGTAATGTTTATGTTGTAATAGATCACGATGCTTTGACAGTTCTTTGTTATTGTACTTGTGTAGGTACTCTCCAAGCGTGTTAAGTATAGGGAGGAGTTGCGAGCTCTATCAAAGGGGAGAGAGATCAAGCACGAGATTAAGCAAAAGTTCTAGGTTGGTTCCATTATCTTTCTCTTATCTGTGACACATAGAAGAAAACATTGGATTGCTTTAAACTATTGTTTCTAAGGTAGCTTCCAAACCTAGAGGGCTAGCATTCTATAAGAATACTAGTTTTCCTAGAAACAAAGCTTCTGCAACCATGCAGCGTCACATGAGATCATACTCGTAGCTATGTATTCGATTTCGGTAGTGCTTATAGCAATTGAATTCTACTTCCTGCTTATCCATGATATCGAAGCAGAATCCAAGGAGAACTAGCACTGAGAAGTGCTCTAGTGATCCTCCACACTACCTGCCCACTCATCACTCAAATAATCATGCAGTTTCATATTTCCGACAGTGTATCTCAATCCATGAGAGATTTTGCCCCAAAGATATCTCAGAGGATTCTTGGCACCAATCCAGTGAGGCTCAACCAAATATGAGCTCACCATGCTAACTGCAAAACATATGTCCAGACGAAATTTCACCGAGAACATCAACACGGATGAGTTTATGAAGCTCCAAGGCATTTCCCAAATCTGGTCTGATATCACTACCACATAACTTTTGAAATTTAATATCCTCGAGGTAGTCACAGGCTTGCAATTTATCATTCCACATCCGGAATCCAACTCCCTCTTACTTTTGCAAATGAGAGGGTCTGTACCTATCAGAAATAGGTCATCCTCTTAAGGTTCTAGTATGACAGGTCTATCATCCACAACTTTCGGGTAATGGCTTGGATTGGTTTAAATCCTAGTGAGTCTCAGCTTCATCCAACTACTACCAATCCTCTCATACTATGCCCGGGTGTTTTTCTTCAAGCCATAAAGGGCTTTCTTCCACCTGCATACATGAGATTCCTGATCATTAATCTCAAACCCCTCGGGTTTGTTTTGCACCTGTGGACATGCTATGTGAGGGGAATGGTCCCCTTGTAACATTTTCCTTTGGTACATCTCAGACATGTATTTTCATGCTCTTTTTGAATTCAGGCTTCCCTGTCACCATCTGATTCACAAACCTTCGGTGCTATGTTTCAATGGACATGGTCCATAGTGGACTTCCTGTAATTTGATACAACCCTGAACTCAAAAAACATCTTGAAAATTCTATTTTCAAACATGTACCTTTCCATTGACGAGTACCACCTTGAAACCTTCGACTTCCATTGTCGAAATAGGCACCAGGCTCCTTTTGTGATCAGGTACATGAAAGATATTATGTAAATGAATCGAGTTACCCTCATTTAATTTAGGGGTAACATTCCCTACACCCTTTCCGGGATAGGTGGCATCAGCTCCAAGTATAATCCCATGATTGTTTCCATCTCTACCAAATTAGAGAGTGGACCCATCTATCCGATGAAGTGCCTTGAGGCGCTGGGGTTCCTTGCTTTGTTTGAAGATTCAACCATTTTCTTGATGATCTTCATTACCTGTCATTCCTTTGAAGATGTCCCTGGAATGATTGTTATCTTCATCAAGAGATGTGTCTCTGCCATTCAGACACTCCTTCGCACAATGGCCGAACTTATTGCAACCAAGGCATCTGCCTTTCCTTCCACCCTTAGATCCAAACTTCCTAATGAAGTGATGTTTAGGTAGGCCATTAGAAACTTCCACTGCACCATTCTGAGAATATTCTCTGCTTTGACTTCACCCTCGGTGAATTTTAAGAGGGATGAGGAATCCAATGATCCTTTTTTCCTTTACCAACTATCTTCGGTGATTGCTCTTTCGCTCTTTCTTGGGCATTTTCCTCACCTCAACTCTGATACCATGTGAATTTTAGGTATGTTCTATGTTAGAGAAATTCATTTCAATTTGCACAGTTAGCTCAATATCATTTCTAGATTAAAAATCACATCAACGTTAAAGTAAACTGCAGATAGAACATAAATATAAATCACAAAATACAACCCAGGACAAGAGGACACAAGATGTGGCACTAGCTAGGGAAAAACCCCAATGTGGGGAAACCCTTGATCAATTCTTCTTTTATGTTCTTTAAAGTTCAATTGAGAAAGAAAGAGAGATAGTACATTTACAACAGAATTCAACACTTTGACTTATCAAGATTTGAGCATAGATCATCTCCTATAACGATGATACATGAGATTAGTTGAAGACATTCTGCTTCAACTGATTCTCTAAGGTGACGATTTCACCTATAATAGTGTTGCATTTCAGCCATTTGCTGCACCTTACTATGTAGCACCATGCTGTACCATCACAGTGCTGGAACTTGATGGCTGAGCTGCTCTCATCTACTCTCATCATCATGCTGCCCATTATGCTACATCTTCCATCATCATGCAGCCTCACTCATGATCATGTTGCCTCATACATCATTATGCAATCTCATTGATCATGTTGCCCTTTACATAATTATGTAGTCTCATTAATGATCATGTTTCCCTTTACTAACATGCCCATCATCTTTGTGTTGTACCAAAATATCACTAAGCTGTTCTCATTGATCCAAGAGAGGATCCAGCATTGTTAGTGCAACCCTCTTGCCCCTTGAACAACTTATCCTTGAGGCTGTACCACTTGTCAAATCCATGTTGTCTAAGGTTCTTCTATGACAAAACTTAGTCACCATGAATCTATACTCAAGTCTTTAATATGTAACAAAATTTATCCTCACACTGTCACCTATAACAAAACAACTCTCCTTGCTACTCTTAGATGTCTCCATTGAATGCATATTAGGTGTCTCCATTGATTGCGTTTAGGGCTGCATGGACAGTGTATAATTGCCTCCCTTAATGATTGTGCTTAGGCTGTTTGTTATAGACATATTTGGGCACTACAACCCCAATCTCATGTGTCCATAAACCAAGGGCTTTTAAGCCACCAAAAGTGTTGTTTCATACCCTAAAGGAACAAGGTCAGCTGATTACATCATCTCCCAGAAGTTCTCCCTGAAAAACTACTCAGAACTGGTCAAAACTGGAACATACAGACTGCTCAGTGCTAAGGGTACAATGCATCTCACCTACTACATGCAAAACGTGTGATGCATACTGAAAATCCATTCTGTAGGGTGCGATGAGCGAGAGTAGACAAATGGAAGAGGAAGTTTGCTAGGTGGAGACCCAGAGAATCTTCTAGAAACAACACATTTGACACTTGCCTCCCTAAATTCGCCTAGGGATGAGTAAGAGATCATGAAATATCCAAGTGGAACCAAGAATTATTAGAGAAATGACACTAATCAAAATCCCAGAAGCTGACTCACCCACCTACAAATATCTATATATGGATCCCTCATCCTAGAGATCTAGGGGCTGGAATTTTGTATTTTGTAAGGAAGTGTTGTTGGTTTCTCTGTGTTACATTGTATTGTTGGGTGATCTAAGCTTTTCATGAGGTGAAGAGGGCTTTCATGCTGGGAGGATGGTGCTGGGTTAGACCAATGGGTTGTAATCCTCTCTTCTACTACTTCTATCAATAAAGCTATTTGAGTTTTCCTCCATATTCTTGTATATTTCTGAATCTTGTATGAATATATGCATTTGTATGGTTAATATACATCTGATCCTATATTTTTTATGGTTATAGATCTCTATGCTTTGATGGTATTATGCTGCTTTGACTCTATAGGTGTTCGTTGAAACGAGACAAGTAAGGAAGGAGTGGAGAAGCTTTGTCAAAGGAGGGAGGAAACAAACAAGGAGCCAAGCAAAACACTGAGGTTGGTACTCTCTGCTTCTCTCTCATCTATCTCTCATAAAGGAAAAAACAAGTAACTTTAGTCTGTTTGTTTCTAAGATAGCTACTCGTCTTAGTGGGACTAGTAGCTCTGAATGGACACTAGTTTTTACGATAACAAAATGGCGATTCCACTAGGGAACTGAATAGTTTGATTGCTTGTTTCTATTTATTTGCTTTATAAACTACAAACGAAGCCTGAAGTTAAGCCAACTAGCCTTCGAACTACATTTTCTATGCAAATGCAAAGTAGATCAATGCTGCTTCAGTCAATCTTCAGGTTTGTTTATGAACTGAAAAACTAACTTGCAAACATCCTAAGAGCCCTAGTGGTAGCTCAAGTAACCTCATTAGATCAGCCCCTATAATTTGTGTGTACTACCTATCATTAGCTCAGCCTAAACCCCTGAACTTAGCTACAAACTGTGAGCAAAAACCAAGCCCAGTCTTGTCCCTAGACCATCGCACTATCTCTCATTGGCAGTCTGGATGCATCGCACCTCCCGTGTGCTGAAGGTGAGATGCATCCCTATTTCCCTGTGTTACAGGTGCAATGATTAGGTAAGACTATTTCTGCTTCCAGATTTTGGTTTTCTCTTCATTGTCTTCAGCTTTATTCAGTAGTTTTGTTGTCTGTGATTAGTATATCACTGTTGAAACTCCCTTCCCTTGCATTATTCAGCCTCCATTGATAAAGAATTGTGAATATTTTTTATGTATTTTTCGTCATTTACAGTTCTCCTTTGCAAATAGTAGCTTAATCGAACTATCTTCTTTTGATTAGAAAGTGTCGCAAGTGTCATTTTCAGTCAAAGAAAAGAGTCTTCCTCTTTTTGATAGTTGATTACACTTTTGCCATTGTATTTGATTTGAATTAATAGTATTTCAAGTGTTGAAAGAAATTTTAAATTCAAAATCGCAAAGTGTCATCTTAATCTTCCTTTTGTTTTTTTGAAAAGAAAATTGTTAGTACTGTCGCTTTGAAAGAAAAATAGTTCATATCTGTACTTAGCATTCTTTTTGTTATTCAGACATTAAGAAAGTGGAAGACAAATACATGCATGTGCATTTGCATTTAGACTGCTTGTGGAAATGGATTTAGGACAGTGCATCTTAGTTTGTGCTCTCTGCTCTATGTTGAAAGAATTTTACTTCTCTTTCCTAAGTAGCTAGGATTTTCATTTCAAAAAGAAGAGTAAATGATTGTTTATCATCTTAGATTGCATATTTAGGAATTGTATATCTGCATCACACGGTGAACCTTAAAGGCAAACTTCTTAATAAATATCATCTGTAAAATAAATTTCAATGAACATAAAAATGCTTTGGAACCTAACACACAACATTTAGAAGTCTAGGCTAGAGATGTATTCTGGCATCATAAAGCCTGGTAACTATCACTTTCATTGTAGGTTGGGTGATTCCTCCTCTTTGAGACAAAAAGTGCCAGTACAAACTTGTGCTCCCACGTACCGTCAAGTAGATATTGGGAGACCACAATAGGCAATATCATTTATCCTTAGGAAGCCGTGTCTACCACCCTATCGATCACAATGCACTGAACACAACATTCGGGAAGATTGACTACCATACCATAAAAAGTATTCTGCAGTTTTGTGATTGGTTTGGTAATCCCTCTATCTAGATTTCTAGAGTAGTCACTTTCATTCCTTTTCAGACTCCTTAAAAGAAAAGCTCCATCTGAGAACTTGTCACTTCAGGCTCATTAAAAATCAAAGGCAACTAGAGTCATCTTTAGCTTTTTCTCAACTCTTAAAAATTGAAAAAGCAAGTTGTGTCAATGCGTCATAAAATTTATTTTAATTGGAATAACTTTACTGTTCCCTTGTTGATCTTAGGTTGAGAAAATGGAGTCTACCAATCAAGGATTTCCCCTTGGGGGAAATTCTAGTCCTTTATCCTCTTGGGGGGATGTTGGTGCTCCACATATGGCTACGTTGTCCCTTCCAGGACTCACAACTGGCATGCCAGTATGGCTTTTATCGACCTCTGTCATTAAAAACACTGCAATTCCTCAACAATCAAATCGACAACCAGATGATCCTGAAGTCACTCCCCCACCTTCTACTTCGTTTGTTTCTCCCTCTCCTTCTTCCTCTTCGCTTGGTGAAGCTAGTGAAACTAAGAACCAAGTAACAGAGAAGAAGAAGAAAGGGAAGGAGAAGAAGAAGAAGAAGCCAACGGTGAAAGGGGGTAACCATGCATCGTCTGGTGAAAATACACACATTGCACCATCCAAACCTAAATCTCCATGTGTCATTTGCAAAGGGGACCACTATCATTGAGATTGTCCTTGCATCCCATGGATCTTAAGGGACTGGTCTCCTCGCTTGCATAATTCAGTGTTGTCAACCATTGATGATCATGTTGAGAGTACACTGTTAACTAGTGAAAACGAAGTCAATGGATAGAAAGGAAGATCTAAATTTCCATGTAGACTATGTGAAGGTGATCATGCCCTCCACCGTTGTCCCTTCTTGGACGAAGCTAAAAGAGTCTTGGACAACTGTCCTACTTCACTGCAGCAACTTCCTCCTAGATACAAGAAACTTTTGCCGAGTCCATTGCTAGTTGAAAATCCGATTGAAACACCTTTGTCGTCGGTCGAAGCACCTATCATTGAAGATAAACTCTCTGAGTCCACACCGGACCAAAGTCAATAGGTCGAGATGACAGTCAACCCAGTCTTGTCTTTAGAAGGTCCACCTTCAGATGATACAGTCACCAAAGAGAATGAGGATGACACCATTCAAATTCTTTTTCTTAACACAAAATATGATGAACATGGGGGCAATCTACCCATTCCTTTACCATAAAAAGGAAGTTTTTTATAGATTTACCTAGTCGTTTATTCGATCCCTCCTCCAAGCAATCTAGTCATTTCCTTCAATTGGAATCTACTAGGCAGACCCCACCTACCATCTAACGTACCATTCCAAATCATAGTACAAGCTTGAAGAATGATCATGGTTGGTACTATAATAGATGAAGGGGATTCTGTGAGTATCCTTTCCTCAACTGCTTGGAAAGTGCTTGGTTTTCCATCGTTTCTACCTGAGATTCGAAATTTGACAGGCTTCAACAAAGGAACCAGTCGACCGTTAGGGATCCTTCCAAATTTGCCTATAACTTTGAGAAGGAAAATTGTTCATCTAAACGTGATGGTAGTCCAAGGACCTTTAGATTACAATCTACTCCTTGGGTGTGACTACATTTATAGCATGGGAGCTATTGTTTCCTTGCTCTTTCGAGTGATGTGTTTTCTGCATGAAGGCAGAGTGGTCCACCTAGTTGACCAGCTTTCATTCCCTGGTTCAAACACAGCTGTTAGTCAAATTCCATCCCTAACTAGTCTTTTTATGCAAGGAATGTCTCATCAATCTCAAGTCCATCCACCTAATGATCACGAGTGATTCGGTGATTGTGACTGAAACCCAGAGGGCATGCAACCTGGTCTACTTCAACAGGAAAAATTTAGGTATAGGGTAAATTTCTGCAGAGGATATATGACTAGTCTAACACACCTATCCATTTAGGAAAATGGGATTAGACTAGAATAATATTCCCTTGTCAATGTTATGTGAGTGGATGCGTCCCACCATTCACCTTTGTCTATTTCGATGGATAGAGCCAAGGAAGTGTTTTGTCTGCAAATGCGGATGGAGCAATCTTGCAAATGTAAGAACTTTCATATGGTAACCTAGAAACTCTACTTTTCTTTATACCTAGGGGCATGCAAACCTTTTGCATCCAAGTGAAAAGTGACCTTTTATTTTCATAATTTTTAGGCTTATTTTCTTATTTTGTAGGCTCTCAACCCTTTAACCTCGTAGGTGGGTCATTCCTAGCTTGCATAATAAAGGCTCCGAAGCAAAGTTTCGAATGGGGCAAGCTCCCTAAAAAATGAACCTATCGATGAGGCATCTTTATTATAAGATTGGCACGAGCAGTTTTACGTGAAGTTCAAGCTCGTTAGAAATTAAACCTAGCAATGAGCATATGTTCCAACAGAGTTTAAGCTCATTAAAAAATGAACCCACCTTTGGTAAATAATCTTCACAATCGCATAGTTATCAACTTTTGAGCCTTGGTCAGGTTCTTACCATCACCTCCACTTTTTCAGCTAATCATACACCTCCATTTGATTGTTTACCCCTTTTGAGGAACAACTGTGATGAGTGATTCTGTTAGCCACCTTCTTTACACTGTCGTGATTGAAAAGCTCCAAACCTTATGTGGAACTAGCTGCTACCAGAAAATATCCCTCATTCCTCAAAAAATGAGTCTCCTTTAAGCTCTTTTCATCTGAATCGTAAAATATGAAAAGATTGTTGAACAATTGGCCTATCCAGCTCGTTAAAGTGATTGGAAGTGCCATCCCTCCTCTAGATTTTAATATTTTTGGACCTGAGGGATCATTACACAAAAAGATCGAGCGCTTGTCTTGTTCAGCTCATTAAAACTATCGAAAAGTCATCCCTTTCACATTATTTTATACTTTTTCAGACTTAAGGGATTATATTACGAAAAAGGACTACTGGAGTTTCCTTTTTGTCTCTTTTTAGACTCTCTAAAATCGAAAAGGACCAAGTTATCTCTGTCGTTAAACTCATTAAAACAATAGCGACGAACTTGTCCATTATAGACAAGAGCGAGTTTCACTGTCTCTAGGCTCGCTAGAACATAGTGACAGGTTTGCCCGAAGGGAAAATTATAGAAAAGCATATGTTATCCTCCTCAAGCTTGACAAAAATAAAGAGGTACTAGTCAGCAATGACTGGGGAAAATTGGGAAGAAAACTTGAAGAAACTTTATTGGTAGCGAGTCACTCTTGAACATGACACTTTCACTCCATCACCATGATTAAGTCTGGTTGGGTTATTCCGTTCACTGGTCATATCACCATTGGTATTCTGTACCATCTATTTTTGGGGTTAATTCTACCAATCCATTTCAGTGTTACCAATATGTTCAAGAGAAGTCGGTCAGAGAATTCACCAACCCAGCTTATGTCTCATCCACTGCAATACCTTCACGCCTCATTCTTTCATGACAGCCACCCTGAACCCTATATCATCAGATCGTTTTCACCTCCACAAAATCATTTGCTCCATTTCCTGTTGTAGATGTGGGATTCATTAAGGCCCTCCTATGATGGGTCACTTCTTGTTGACATCAACTCGTTATCCAAGAATTTGACCTAGGAACAACCCTTTGAGTACTTTGAAGCTTGCATGCCTCAATGGCAAGTTTCTCACTTTCGGAGATAGGCTTACATCAATGGCCTTTGACCGAAAGATTTTGCGTGTTGTTCGACATCGACTCATGTATTCACACCACATGAATTGTACTATAGTACCTTGAGGGTAATTATCATTATCGGTGACTCCTCTCATGCCTATTAACAACTTACATCATTGGCTGGTAATCAGGCGAAGTCTTTCCATGTTTGACATCAGAGCATCTTTTCACATGGATCGACTTTTACTTCGGGCGAAGATTGAACGAGTTTGAAGATGCCGGATCTAGTTTCATCCATCCATGCTACGATATATTTAGGAAAATAAAGACATCAAATGTACATCATAGCTTCACAGATAATCATCCAAGCCAAAGGATGATGACTCTACCAGAATCATTAGTCTTCCACATAGAAGGTTGTTTGTCCTATGTACATGAAAATGAATTTATAAAGCTGAGCATGGGAATGCCCACCTCAGCTAGATCATGAAATTATTATGAAGATAATGTATTGTATTTTATCTTATTACAAGTCACCTTCCAGTTCGAAAAACCTCAAATCCTCATGATAAAGCATTTCACCTGACATCAGAAGATTTACGACCTCATGCTTTAGGGGGCAACTGTTATAGGCATATTTGGGCACTGCAACCCCAATCTCATATATCCATAAAACAAGGGCTTCTAAGCTCCTAAAAGTGTTGTTTCATACCCTAAAGGAACAAGGTTAGATGATTACATCATCTCCCAGAAGTTCTGCCTGAAAAAACTACTCAGAACTGGTCAAAACTGGACCATACAGACTGCTCAGTGTTAAGGGTGTGATGCATCTCACCTACTACATGCAAAAAGTGCGATGCATATTGAAAAGCCCTTTTGTAGGGTGAAATGAGTGAGAGTAGACAAATGGCAGAGGCAGTTTGCTAGGTGGAAACCCAAATAATCTTCTAGAAACAACCCATTTGACACTTGCCTCTCTGAATTTGCCCAGGGATGAGTAAGAGATCATGAAATCTCCAAGTGGAACCAAGAACTATCAAAGAAATGACACTAATCAAAATCCCAGAAGCTGACTCACCCACCTGCGAATATCTATATATGGAGCCCTCATCCTAGAGATCCAAGGGTTGGAATTTTGTATTTTGTAAGGAAGTGTTGTTGGTTTCTCTGTGCTACATTGTATTGTTGGGTGATCTAAGATTTTCATGACGCGAATTGGGCTTTCATGCTGGGAGGATGGCACTGGGTTAGGCCAATGGGTTGTAATCCTCTCTTCTACTACTTCTATCAATAAAGCTATTTGATTTTCCCTCCATATTATTTTATATTTCTGAATCTTGTATTGATATATGCATTTGTATGGTTAATATACATCTGATCCTATATTGTTTATCATTATAGATCTCTATGCCTTGATGGTATTATGCTGCTTTGACTCTACAGGTGTTCTTTGAAACGAGACAAGTAAGGAAGGAGTGGCGAAGCTCTGTCAAAGGAGGGAGGAAACAAGCAAGGAGCCAAGTGAAAGACTGAGGTTGGTACTCTCTGCTTCTCTCTTATATATCTCTCATAAAGGAAAAAACAAGTAACTTTAGTTTGTTTGTTCCTAAGATAGCTACCCGTCTTAGTGGGACTAGCAGCTCTGAATGGACATTAGTTTTCCCGATAACACTATTCCATTGACTGCGTATTAGGGCTTGTTGGACAACGTATAGGTGCTTCATTGAACTGCGCATGGATGTCTCCATGACCTATGTGTATGAGTCTTCATAACTGCGTTGGATGTGTCCATGACCATGACTGTGGCTTTGATTTACTGCACCTCTCTGTGGCTTCATACCTTGGTTGTGGCTTCAATACATAAACTACTGCGTCCTCATCCTTCTTTCGAAATCAGAACATGACTGCACCTAATATGAACCTACTCCTCCATGTGTGAGTTATGTTCTTCTTCTTTGGCTACGTCAACATGTCTCCTTTGCCACATGAACAGTTCTCTATTGATTTGCATCATAGGACTACGTTTAGGCTTCTATAGGTAGCGTATTAAAGGCTCCTCCTTGACAACGTATAACAACATATTAGAGCCTCCAGTTTTGACTACTTATAAGTGCTATTTGGACATCGTATTAGATTTCTTCATAAGCCTGCGACTTACTATGGCTAGGGAACCAATGCTGCTAGCGCATGACTACTTAACCCAACATACTCTTAGTGTCTCCCTCCTTCACCAAAAACCCAAAACGTGGAGAGGAGGAGATCACATAAAGAGTGATGACCCAAATGACTTCAAGTCCTCTCCTATTTATACTAAAAATGTAGATGATGAATAGACATGACTATTGGGCTTCTGAGCCTACACAAGTTGCTGGCCAACTTGACAATTTGTCTTATAACACAAATAAGTTCGTAACTCCATAAATACTCATCGAAATAGGATGATCTTCCGATCAATCCTACACCTCTCGATGAGAGGGATCCAATACAAATATCAGTTGCCATAAATAAGATGACCCACATGGAGTTTGGCCCTAGTTGCCAATTTTAACAGTAACCATCATCAAATAGAGTAGATAATTGACAGAACCATATCAAACCCCTTTTTCCTAAGGCTGGCTTACTACTTTTCTTCAAACCAACATATACGCGACTGTTCCCACATAAACCCATGTATTTATGTGACTACGCTTCATGAAACTCATGTATAACAACCTTTCTATGAAAATTAGGATTTAACAGTAGGATGATGGAGCAACTACTCCTAGCGTTTGTCTGATATATTCAAATGTCTCTCTGGGCAATGGTTTAGTGAATATATTAGTAACCTATTCTTTGGAGGGAACATACTCCAATTTGGCCTTTTGTTCAAGCACTTGTTCACGTAAAAAATGATATTTGATGGGTATGTGCTTGGTCTTGGAGTGCATGACTGGATCCTTTGAAACAATGATGGCACTTGTATTATCACATAGAATGGAGATGGGTGGAGTACATGTGATCTAAATGTTTTGCAAGGTTTGCATCATCCAAAGTAGTTGTGTGTAGCAAGATGCAGTAGCCGCATATTTTGCTTCAGCTATAGATAATGCACTTGAACTTTGTTTCTTGTTGAACCAAGACACTAACCTAGAACCCGTATAGAATGCACCATCACTAGTGCTTTTTCTGTCATCAACGCTTCCTACCCAATATGCATTTGTACATGCATGAAGAGTAAGATCTGTATCTCTAGGATACCATAAACCAAATTTCTGTGTTCCTTGAAGATATTTGAAAACCCTTTTGGCTGCCTGAAGGTGTGATTCCTTTGTATTTGCTTGGAATCTTCCAACTATTCCTATTGCATCCATGATATCAGGTCAGGTACCTATTAGATAAAGCAGCCTGCCATTCATGGATCTATAAGTTGGTTTATGTACTGCTATTGATTCATCATTTGAGCTGAGACTACATACTGTTACCATTGGGGTACATACTGGTTTAGAATCTTCCATGCCGTACTTTTTCGAGATCTGTATGAGATATTTGGTTTGTGAAAGAAAAATACCATCTTTCTTTTGTTGAACTTGTAGACCAAGAAAATAGGTAAGCTCACCAAGCAAGGACATTTCAAATTCTTGCTCCATTACTGAAGCAAAATTCTGACTCATGGATTGTTCATTGCTACCAAAAATGATATCATCAACATAAAAATAATTATTAGCAATTTATCAGTGTCAATCTTTGTATATAGATTGCTATCTGTTGATCCCTTTGAAAAACCTTGTTGATGGGGATATTTGTCAAGATGGTAATACCAGGCCCTTGGAACCTGTTTTATACCATAGAGAGCCTTTTTGAGTCCACATACAAGTTTTGCATCATGTCCAAGAATGAATCCTTTTGGTTTTTAAATATAGACTTCTTCTTCTAAGTCTCCATTAAGGAAGGCAGATTTTACATCCATTTAGTATACTTTGAATTTCCGAAAACTAGAAAGAGCAAGAAACATCCTTATGGCTTCAAGTCTAGCAACAGGTGCAAAAGTTCCTTCAAAATCTATACCTTCTTGTTGAGCATATCCTTTACAAACAAGTCTAGCCTTAGTTCTAATAACTTGTCCATTTTCATTCAGCTTGTTTTCGAATATCCATTTAGTTGCTATGATATTCTTATCATGAGGTCTAGGAACTAATTCCCAAGTATTATTCTTTTCAGTTTGCTCAGGTTCTTCATTCACGGCCTTGACCCAGCATTCATCTTTACATGCTTCATTTACATTTTGAGGTTCGGTGGATGATAGTAATGCTAGATAGCTTGAGGTA
>APFE030295826.1:196788-245353 GCA_000404065.3 Pinus taeda
GGGTGAATCAGTATTATCATATCAATGATTTAATTTTCCAAACAGATTTGTATATGCTACTTTAGCTAAGTGAACTAGCGTGTATATGTGACTGTACATAAAGCAACCAGTGTATATGCATAGAACTTTTGATTTACCCAATTTATAATGCTTTGAACTTTAACTAATATATCAAAGATTTATTAGACAGTGTAGTAAAAGCATAACAAAGCATCACACATAAGAAACACACATGAACACCAAGATATAAGGTGAAAACCACCTGCTACTATCATCTCTGTCTTCTTTTAATAATAAGAAAATTTGTTTACAATTTTTTACTGGTGTGACTTATACCAGTATGTAGGCTTCTACCTACAGAAGGTTACAACCATCTCTAATTATACAGCTTCTACTGGAAGGGAGCTACAACCCCCTAACTCTTGTACTAGTCGATATGTTTACTAGTATGTAGGTTGCGACCTACAGAACGCTGCAACCTTCTTTATTCCTCCAAGGACCACGTTTGATCCATCATAAAATACATCTGCATCAACCAATCACTTTCTAAACCAACTACAATAGAATCAATCAATTATATTGACAACCCATCAATTTGATCATTCAGAATATTGTCACCAGAATACAGTAACCAGAACCCAAACCAGAACCCAGAACTATGAAACGACAAAAAAAAACAACTAAAACATACTTTATTAGGTATACACTACTTCCATGTGTCTAACCTGTGTGTATACACGCTTTTCTCAAAGCCAACCAGCATATACATCTACAAATATTAATTCATAATTCTGCAACTATTCTAGACTTTAGTTATACCCAGATCATAATATTTACAGAACAACACATGCATCAGTATTCAGATCTGGAATAAACATGATCAAACCATATAAAGATAATTCATTTCAAGCCTTAAGATCCTGATCAATAATTAGATCTTATCCTCCATCAACCGCTAGGATTCATCCCTGGTTCAAATCAAGCACAACACCATAAGCCAATAACCTACATACTAGATCTCACACTTCATCAAATATTTGATACTTGCACACTTGGCCTAATGATCTTGTCCTCCTTTTATATTTTTAGGGATTTCTCAATACCATGGACCAAAACCACTTAGGAGAAATACCTTGAACCAAATACCTAGGGTCAATACGTTGAACCAGATACCTTGGACCAATACCATGGATCAAAATACCACAGACCAAATACCTTGGACCAAAAAATTAGTTTTCCAAGGTATACACGCTTTTCCTTCTGTGAAAGTGCATGTGTATGTATATGCTACTTGTGGTCAATGAACCTGCGCGTATACACAGCTTGGTCAAGGTGAACTTGCATATACCTCTCTTCTTCATTTTGTGTAGTCTGATCTGTAATTGTTTGTTGTTAACTTGTTGTACTGTGATCTTTCATCTGAGTGAGTTTCCATCAAGGACAACGCATGTATCATAAAGCCAACAAGAAAGAGTAAGATAAAGGCTTAAGAAACTATAAAGTAGCGTAATGTTTTTCTTATATCTTGGGATGAAGGAAGAGCATAGTAATTGGAAATATCTCAATGAGTATAATTCCTAAGTGAGCTCAAAAGTGACCATATATCAGTGCTTAAGAGGAAACATTTTGGAATACCTCACCTTCTTAATGCCATTTAGGGGGTTAGGTATGTGATACACCCACCCTCTGTAGGGTATCCTCTAATTCCTCATGTGAGCTCTTATCCTCCAATATATTCCTCTAATTACATGAATCAAGTGGGAACTATCACCTCTTATTTAGTTTTCTGCGACACATCAACATATGCATGGTCATGATTGTACTAATTACCCTTATATTAGGGTAGCCCAAATCCATAGTATATTTTTTCTAGCCCCCTACCAAAATATTCAATTCCTCTAATCATGTTATCTCAATCCCTAGTGAATTGTTTTCATCTTGCATCTCCTCTTCATGATCAAGTAGATGTACTTAAAACCCTAAAAAAATTCCTAATAATAAAATAATAATAATAATAATAATAATAAGAATGGAGATAACTAGAATGGAAAATATATATAGAAATGTTCCTTGTTGTCTTTTAAGCACAAGCACGGTGATCTAAGTATGAAAAAATACTAGACTAGCCATTGCAAAACAAGAGAGAAGAGAGAATAAAATTGATTGAGAAAATGTACTAAGTAATCAAAGAGACAATCTGAATTACTTATGAAACAATGAACTGATATTGTTGATGAACATGAATACAATAAATAGCCTTTGCAGGAGAGAAAAGAAATTTGAATTAGGTTGGAGTTCCTTTATGCATGCACTTGATTAACTAGTTATCATTCCTATAATAACTAGTAGGTAAATAATGGAGTGAAAGGTCGAACTTACAAAAATATCTAATCATAGTTTTAAATGAAACTAAGTGGAGTTAAATTATTTGGCACTGATGTAATAATTATAACATGAAATAAATACCCATGCAAACTCAAAAATAAAGAAAGTCAATGGATAAGGTGGGTAGGTGAGTGGATAAGGTGGTTAGGTAGGTTATCTATAAAAGTAATATAGGAAATTTATATTGGACATTAGGGATATGGAAATGCACAATAATGGATAGGAAATATCCATGTCATATCTCAGACAGTGCCTCATTGCCGCATGTCATCCTACTTGTCATCCCCTACTAAAAATATAAAATGCTAAAAATAGGTGACAATCCTAAAAAGTAGGAAAGTTATAGTGGTTAATTGAAAATGGTATTATTTTCTCCTAATGATGTATGAAATAGGGTAAAATGATATCCTAATGAACTCCTACGTGCAATGTACCCCAACACACCCACTAAATCACAGCTAGGGAGTATGCTACTCAATGCGTCTCGACAAATTTTAGCCATCCTAGATACTCATGTACAACAACTATGTAAAATGATCAATTAGTCGTAGAAATTTGCATCCATTTTCGGTACTCATTATAATGGTGAGGCAAAGGGGGAAAACATAATGGGAATAAAATCTCCACTCAAATACAAATCATATTATGTCGACTAATCAATTACTATGAAAGGGGATGGTGTTGATGATAAACCGTGTCATGAATTTATCCTCAAATCTATCCTATATCATTCATATGAGATAAATTTTATGTTTAAGCCTTTTACTTGCTAAAAAGATTGTGATATATTATATATATATATATATATATATATATATATATATATATTATATATATATATATATATTATATATTATATATATATATATAATATATTATATATTATATTATATAATATATATATATATATATAATATATATATAATAGATATATATATATATAGATAATTATATTTTTATGGAATTATAAATTAAATCCTAAAATACAATCTCAAGAATATGAAAAATCATCTTGAAGATCTCCCTCAAAAACAGGTGTTGGAGAATATGTTGTAGTAGAACTAGTGTAAGGTGCCAAAGGATAATGCTTTAATGAAACCATATCAATAGAGTAATTTGAGTCTAAAATCAACTTATCATATGATGAAGTAGTATTATTCAAAACATGACCCATACTTGATCATTTTTGGATTTTCTCTAGTCTTCTCCTTAACATTGTCTGGGATGAAGTCATCTAGATTACACTACTAAAGTACTTTGGACATAACATCAATTGTCTTGACCATAAAAGAATTATATGAATTAAATGCTATATTAAAACAGATGCACTTTTTATCTCCTTATATTTTCCTCCCTTGGGTATCATAGTATCCTATTAGATTCAATGATTTCTCAATTTGTATGATTAAGACCCTTTTTTCTATTTTTCTTTCTTGTTATCATCCTTCAATATAAGTGGTAGGCTTAAGATCCCATGTTTGTATCAACTTATTCTACTAATGTATCAAGGATTCAATGAAATCTTATAATGATGCCATATTCCAATTTTTACCCATTGAGCGTTTACTAGTATGGAAAGAAGAGTAAAATATGGCATATTGAGGACCTACTTTAGAAGTATAGAAAGGATAAGTTCTTCATCTTTCCTATCTATCCCAAAATATTTGTTTATGTCATTAGAGTCTTGAATCTTACCAAGAATTTCTATAGAGTCTTGGTTGAAATTTAGAGAAATCACAACATTCTCTATTAGATGTCCTCTCAACTCATCATGCTTTCTAAATAATCCATCCAATTTGGTCCAAACCTAATGAGGAGTTTTACAATGCTATAGATGAAATAACAAATTAAGGGTGATGGACAATAGAAAATCTGATAGGATTCATACACTATTGAAGTACCTCAATTTCTCAATGGATAATCTAGGCTGAATTTTAGTCCCAATTGTGATCCCAAAAAGCCCCTTGTTGCACAACACCAATTATATCTTTGGAATTTAGTTAAAGTAATTGAAAGGATTGAGGATCAAATTACGTTGGTCCATTCTCTTTGGGCCATTTTAATGTTGTCAAATATGCAATAAAACATCAGTATGCTTCACATGCTCACTTATGCTCTAATACCAAGTTGGATTGTAAGCATGATCACATGATCTAGGTGTGACATCATACTACACTAGCCACTGCGAAACAAGAGAGAAGAGAGGATAAAATTATTGATGGGATTTTCAATTAGTTATATTTATCTTAGTAATCAATTGATTAGCTATAAATGTAAATTGTCAATCTAAGGTTCGTTTGGAACTTGTGAACTAGCATGCATAATATATGATAGTGCAATATGTTATATGTCTTGAAGTTGTAGTAATATGAGGGTTGTCATAGCATAGGATAAATATATTTTCACATGTCACTAATTTGATTAAACACACAACACTCCACAAGAAACATATCACTCTTGCATAAAAGTAAATTGCACGGAAAGTAAACCATAATTCATGAAAGTAAACACACTTGTAGAAAAGTAAACACATCAATTGAAGTGACATATTCCATTATAATGATATTCTTGGTTTGTTGGATCAAATATGCAATGCCACATTCTTATGATGCAATGAATTAAAATAAAATAACCTAGCAACAATATACAAAAATTGCATATCTCTCAGTCATAAACTTCTACTAAAAATAAAATAAAAGTAAGCTACAGGGGAGTTGCAACAACAACCAACATTTCCATAAACACACAAATATATGTGAAATTCTTTAGTCAATGATTAACATTGGAATTAATACATGAAATATGTAACCAGAAGTTACATTAATAAGTAATGTGATATAGCGTAGGAAAATATGATAATTGCAGGAAAAGAAAACTATTGGAGTTGCAATAGAAGAAAATCATTGAAACAATAGGAAACAATTGTAAATAAATAGGACTATAAATAACAACTACATGCTAATGCTACCTAGCAGTACCAAGCTAAGGATGGGGACCTAAAGCCTTAGATGAGGTATTTTGGAATCTTTAATCACATGATCACAAAATGAACATCGAGTGATTAGAGTGGAAGAGATTTTCTATTACATAGAATAGACAAATTACACAACAATTAAATAGTAAATTATCTTTTTCTTTTTCCTCCTCCTTGGCTTTAAAGGAAGCCAGGTATTTATACAATATTCTTGCTATCTAAACTAAGCAAAAGATCGGACAACCTACCAACAAGAATTGGGCAGCTCATCATATCACAATAGTATGTTCAGAAATTGGTATGAATTAAACAAAAGTTGACTCAATTATCTAAGCATAATTGGAAAATAAGTTGTCCTTCTTAATTGGTCACCCACTTGCTTTCATCATCTTCCATCATGGTAGGTTCTTGTTTAGCATACAGTTGTAGAATTAACCGATGAGCTAGTGCAGTATGCTAAAGTTGCAGCAAAGGGATTTGTAGAAACGGAAAATCCAAGTATTTTGTATGCAACGTGGCATTCATGATTTATAGCAACTTCATTGGTAACGAGTGAGTTGCAACATTCTTTTCTTTAAGTGGCCATGCCAAAGTTGCAACAATGCATAGAAGTTGTACAATCACATGGAGAAGATTCATATCACTTTCATATCTTGGTCTAAGGAGTTGCAACAACCGTGTGTCGAACAAAATTACTTATTGTACAGTTGCAATAACGTGTGGAATCTATAGCCATTGACATTTTCTCATGTTTAATAGTGTTAGTGTGAAATATGAAAAATTCACAACATGATGCATAAGAATAAGTATAAAAGTGGTGAAAAAGAGGTTATTCATACCTACACTAGACATAAGGTAATAATGGATGAAAAATGCACAAGGAAGGAATGGAAAGTGGGAGAGTGACATAAAAAAGGTTACAGGTAAGTGTTGAAAATGTGCCAATTTGGACACCTATCATCCTCCCCCAACCAAAATTGTTGCACCTCCCTTATGCAACTAAAGATCACTAAGTGTTAGAGAGAATAGGGTGCTCATGGAGGTTTCTAATGTTGAAATATTCATGTCCTACTTCATATGGAAGGAGGTATCCTCCCCTTTCGCATATGGCTTTCCAATAGGAAACTTCCCTTTCCTTGGCCAAATTATGTAGGGATTTTCCTAGAACCATATCATAGGATAATTGAAATTTAATCTAATCTAATTGTACCCATATTATTCCATGCACCTTACATATTTTTGCACTCTTTATAAGGAAATATATAAATTTCTAGGATTGAATGGGTATTTTTTCTTGATTATCTCCTTATCCTATTCCCATTTCACCCTACATCCCTCCTCGACAGGTTCTTTAAGTATGATTATTTGATCCATCCAATGTGTATTGGCCTCTTTCTTATTCTTTAGGATTTATTTGTCATTTAGTCATAAAATGATAGAGTAATTGTCATGTAATGAAGTCATGTTACACTTTGTAAAGGGTCAATATTGTCTATGTAAAGTATCCTCCAAGAACTTGTCACTTGTCCTCTTCAATTCAGCCTACAAGCAATGGAAGAACATACTAGAAGAAGTCATCCTAATCTCTAGGGATCATGCGAGACTAAAGGAGATGTGTGGAGGTGTATATATATCTACACTCAACCTCCATTGAAGACAAGTAACTCAACATACATTCAGTGAAGAAGTGCAAAGAAGAAGGGCTACAAAGAGAAGAACGAAGAAATGATAAGAACACTATCTTCTGGGTATACCAAAGGAGACTATCTTCTGGGTATAGCGAAGGAGACTATCTTATGGGTATAGTGAAGGAGACTATCTTTTGGGTATATTCAAGGAGACTATCTTTTGGGTATAGCAAATAATACTTTCTTCTAGGGATAGCGAAGTATAGTCACTTTTGGATAGTGAAGAAGGAAGGTTCTTCTAGGGCAACAAAGAGAAGTTTCTTTTGGGGCAGCGAAGAGAATTTTCTTCTGGGGTAATGAAGGAAGATTCTTCTGGGTGATAGAGATAGAGATCTAGAGACTGAGTTTCTCTATAGGAGACCAGTGAAAGCCTAGGGAACGAGACCCTCTAGAGGAAGTTGAGAATAAGCCGTGTGAAGAATAGAGACTGAGTTTCTCTAGACGGAGCCGAGGAAAGCAATTTGAGATCTAGAAGAAG
This sequence comes from Pinus taeda, assembly GCA_000404065.3. Taxonomy (NCBI): domain Eukaryota; kingdom Viridiplantae; phylum Streptophyta; class Pinopsida; order Pinales; family Pinaceae; genus Pinus; species Pinus taeda. The sequence continues at coordinate 204,314 of APFE030295826.1, forward strand.
TTCGAGGAAGGGAAGAGAACGAGCATCAAGGTTAGTGAAAGGTTTTTGGGAGGATACTAGAGTCAAAGGTTTTTGTCATGGTCTTGGTACTCATTAATTGAAGATCTATAAGAAGAATTTTGATCAGGTTTTCCTCTCTAGAGGTGAGAGGTTTTTTCCTTGGCTAGAAAACATACATATTGTGTCACTTGTCTCTTATTTTTCATAGTGGTAATTGTCTTGATGAAAAGAAAACAATAAAAAAATAACAAAGAAAATATTATAAGCTAATAAGTAAAAGTGTATCACAAGTAATTATCAAGCAGAGAAATAGTTTAACTATTCATGCCCTATATTTCTCAACATGCTATCAAAGCTTAGGTGTTGAGGTCAAGAAGGGGCATTCAAGCAAGTAGACACATGATAATAAAGATTCAGAGAAGGATCATAGAATATCCAAGGGATACCAAATTCTAACCCTAGATTGAAGAAATCTACACCACCAAGAGTCTTTAAATCATCTACAAGAAAGAAGCAGGCAGAAAGAAAGAAACCCTAGAAGCACTCTAGAAATCATACATCACCAAAGAAGTGAAAGATCTTCAAATCTAAGTAAGGTTAGATCGAAATGAAATATTATCTCTATTGAAGCAAGGCTCTCACTTGGAAGAAATCATGTGAAGCAACAAGTTCATCATTAATTTGAAGATTCTATCTTCACAAGTAAGTACCTTTTATTATAATCTAATCTAGTAAAAATGACTTCATGTTTCAAGGAGAACCAAAAGTTGGTCGGGATATCAAACTTCCTTGTATGGAAAATGAGGATAGATATAGTAATAAAAGTAAATGAATTCATTGATCATGTCCATGGAAAGGTATCCAAGGCTCTCAAGGCTCAAAATATTCTTAAGGAGTCTATCAAAGATCCTCTCATTTCCTATGTAGCCGAGCTGGAGACATATAAAGAAATATATGATAAGCTGATAGAGCTTTTCTCTAAGAGAACTATAGAAATATCACATCACTTATATCTGATCTATATAAATTGAAGGTGTCAAAGGATGAAGGGATATCGCCATGTCCTTCAAAAGCATCTCAAGTAAAAGGGCAATTCCAAGATCTACGAGAGATGTTACCTGACAATGAAATAATCTTCATTATTCTAAATGCATTGAATGGTGAGAAAAGTAACCTCATATCTATTAGTGAAGAGGAAGCTATCCCATTCATTAAATTATGGTCTCTCTGCAGGGCAAAAGAAGAGAGAAAGTAACAAAAAAAAAGATAGAAGGGTTCAATCAGTGACAAGAAGAAGAGGGAAATTTGGAAAGTTTGATCCTCCAAAGAAAAATAAGAAGAACATGGCTAAGGAAAGATGCTATGGTTGTATAAACTTGGGAATTATAGAAGATATTATCCTAAATGCACAAGGGATAGGGAAGAATCCCATATTAAGGAAGTGAAAGAACCTAATACAAAGAAGCTTAAGAAAGAAGAAGAAAATAGATCTATACTATGAATGAAATGGCGTTCTTCATTAGAAGGTACTTTTCACTTGTAAATTATATATAGGAAGCAATGTATATAAGATAGGATGCATCAGATTAGAAAATAGCATCATGTTAGAAGCATTAGAAATGAGAGTTCGTGACATGGGAAGAAAAAAAGATGTCTGGAGTAAATTATAAGAAGAAGGGCTCTTGGAAACCTCATTGGAATCTCAAGTAATGCTTAGAAAGAACTAGACATAATCATACAAATATGCAATGAAAACATCTGTTGAGTGAGGATATGAAAACTCCTCAATTTTCTCTAATGGAATCCTCATCAAAGGATTCACCGATCTGAAAGGAAGCAAGAGTTTCATCGAGAATTCCAAGTCATGGGACTTGAGATATGATGGCATGATGACATAGCAGGAAAATAGGTCTAAATGTTAAAGTTCTTGCGTTCAAATAAAGCCGATACATGAAGTCTAGACGACCAAAAGGAAAGATGAGGTATGCATTCTTACATAGGATATTATGAAAAGTAATGTCATATGGTTGCAGATAATATGGATCACTATTTCCATCCTAGGAAATATGATGAAGAAAAAAAGGGATCTCCTCCTATGAATGATTGCAAAAAATCATAAGTCACACTAGATGATCAAATCAACATAATATGTTCTCATATGAATCATGAGGAAGCTGAATACAATTGAAGAACTCTGATTGGAAGCTCCTGGGAATGAAGTGTGAAAAGAGAGGAAGAGATCGTGATAGTATGCAACAAAGGTAGAAGGCATTTGACATCCAAAGTCTAAGAATTTTATATTAGAATATCTCCCAGAAAGATATGCAGACTCTAATAGAAGTCAGAAAAAGATGGAGACCCTTGACAATGGATATCTTTGGGAAATGTGTCAATTTTCATGCAAGATTCTGATGCCTACAAGAAGATGTCATGATGAAATACCATCTGAAAGGTAATGTTTGATTTAAGTGTTCATTTATTATTTTTGAACTAATATCAGGATGGGCTTATGTAGGGTTACCAAAGAGAAGATTTGTGGATCACTTCCAAGAGGGCCATATTGAAGGATGTAATATCCTTCCGAAAAATATGGCATGAAGGAAGAATGACATAAAGCAAAGGCCAGATGAAAAAAATGATAGATCACTTTCTAATGAGATGAGGACATGACTAACTCATGGATGAAAGTGATGGATGGTTTATGCCCTATGAAGGTGATCCAAAATATGAAGACTCCATGACAAAAGAAATTGATGACATCATAGAAGAGAGGAGTTCTTCATGCAACTGGTTGTTCCACATGAGGAGCTATTGTAGGTCCCTAGTTAAGAGGGAGATGGAAACAGAAGTTTCTTACTTGGAATAAAATTGGAAATTCCTAAGCCAAGAGGAAGCTTAGGTACATTCCTTTTGTAGGAATGAGTACATTCCTTATTGGAATATGGTCTCCCTATTTGAGAGGGAGATATAGACATGACATTTTGATCTTCACCTGGGAAGATAGAATGTAAGATTGGGTAATCATTTGGCATCCAATAATCTTTGGGGATGAGATAGGGCATCCAATGGAATAGTAGTCAAGGAGGACTGATATTCTTTGAGGGTTGGGGAGTCCAAGATAAGAATAGTCCTCATGGAACATGCCCTGAGAAAACTTGGGTGGGTTATGTTCTAAGAGAGACAATGATGAGGGTTCTATAAATCATTGGTCTTGCCAGCATTGAGCTCAGATTCTATGGAGATAAGGATTTTTTATTCAAGGCCTTTCTATGTAAAAATGTTGGTTGATATGATGTTATACAAATGAGTTGCCAATCCAAATTCTTCTTATGAGAAATTCTTCAAGTTGAGAAAGTCCAAGTACCATTTTGAATACCTCCCTAGTTAAGAGGGAGCATTGAAAAGTGTAACTAGGTTTGGTCTTCATAATGACATGTAATTATGATTTTATGTAATGAGATGTAAAGAAGAAAATTAAAATTATTGTATTGACTTTCTACATGGGTTTCATGAGCAAGATATTTTATTTTTGAAGTCAAGACTCCCATTGAGAGTCTTTATGATTTATTTTTCATCTATTCATAAAATAATCAAATTGTTGTCATGCAATGAAGTCATGTTACACTTTGTAAAAGACCAATATTGTCTATGTAAAGTATCCTTTAGGAACTTGTCACTTATCCTCTTCAAGTCAGCCTACAAACGATGGAAGAACATACTAGATGAATTTAGCCTAACCTCTAGGGATCATGTTAGCCTAAAGGACATGTATGGAGGTGTATATATAGCCACACTTGGCCTCCATTGAAGACAAGAAAATAGACATACATTTGGTGAAGAAATGCGAAGAAGAAGGGATACAAAGAGAAGAACAAAGAAAGGATAAGAAGACTATCTTCTGGGTATAGCAAATGAGACTATCTTCTGGGTATAATGGAGGAGACTATATTCTGGGTATAGTGAAGGAAACTATCTTTTGGGTCTAGCGAAGAAGAATTTCTTCTAGGGACAGCAAAGTAGATCCACTTCTGGACAGTGAAGAAGGAAGTTTCTTCTGGGGCAGCGAAGAGAAGTTTCTTCTGGGGCAACAAAGAGAAGTTTCTTCTGGGGTAGTGAAGGAAGATTCTTCTGGGTGCCCAGAATAGAGATCTAGAGACTACATTTCTCTAGAGGAGACCAGTGAAAGCCTAGAGACAGAGACTCTCTAGAGGAATTTGAGAAGAACCAGTGTGAAGAATAGACACTGAGTTTCTCTAGATTGCACTGAGGAAAGAAATTGAAGATCTAGAGGAAAGTCGAGGAAGGGAAGAGGCAGAGCATCAAGGTTAGTGACAAGGTTCTTGTGAGGATACTACAGTCAAGGGTCTGTTTCATGGTCTTGGTACTTGTTAATTGAAGATCTAGAAGAAGAACTTTGATCGGGTTTTCCTCTCAAGAGGTGAGAGGTTTTGGCCCTTGTTGACAAGCCTACATACCATGTCACTTTTCTCCTATTGTGTATAGTGGTAATTGTATTGATGAAAAGAAAACAATAATAACATAATGAAGAAAAGACTATAAGATAAGAAGTAAAAGTGTATCACAAGCAAGTATCAAGCATAGAGATATTTTAATTATTCATGCCATAGATTTCTCAATAGCATCCTCATCTTTAGAATATACCTTACATAGATCAGCAAGTCCTTCTCTAAGATTGCTCCTTGTCAGTTCTTATGGAGCAACAAGACCATCCATTCCAAAATTTTCAAATTCTAGGTCACCTTCCCTTGCTACTTTTTTTGTATCAGTATGGGTGGTATCTTCCAATTGCTCTATAACTTCTTCCACCCTTGTTGGTTCTTGTGGAGCAGCAAGGGTTTCAGTGGAAACATGATCGTACCTAGTTCTTATTTTCTTTGGAACATAGGGTGGTATTTTCAATAAATCTTTCACTCTTTTGGTAGGTGGCTTACTACTAATTATTTATACATGAGGGTTTCTTTCCTTTTGTGGAGTTGAGTGCTCAACCCTTATACATTGTTAGGTACTAGCAGGTATTATGTGGCTAGGTAATTCATTTTGTAACCTTCCTCTAGACTTGCAACATCATCACTTCCCGGTGGAGTTGCAACAACTTCTTCCTACATTCTTCCTTCTTTCAAGTTTCATTCCACAAGTAACTTGATAAGGCTATGATGTGAAATGACATGTCATGGCCTATTCAATTTATGTGCATGAGCCACCATATTCTACAAGGTCCTAAGAAAGAAATAGGGTAGATTAACAACGTGGTTGTGCATGATGTTGATCTGAAAATGGAAAACGATCAGCCTCTAACACTTTGCAAGTCTGATAAACTTAGGTATTTAAAGGTAAAATAATTTTTGCAACCTCTTCAAAGACGAGTGGTTAAGTTTTCACATGAACTTAAAATGGAAATAAATTCATATGAAACTCAATATGATAAACATGCAGAGAAGAAACAAGAAAGTGATAATGGAGTTCACCCCTCATGGGCTATGTCTACGGGCCCTGCTCCAATTCTAGGTCACTTTATTCATCTTAGTAGAAAAATAATAAAATGTACATCTTTGACTCTAGAGTGGAACTATTTCTCCTACAAGGAACTTTTCTCCTATAAAGATCTCTCACTCCAAAAACATGACTCCCTACAACAAGTCATGATGGTGTCAAAGAAAAGGACTTTCTCATAATAGGTCCTTGTATTCAAGTTGAGATGAAAAATCATAAAAATACAACTACTTCAAAATGAAGTGTTGATTTACGCTGAAGCTCTCCTTACAACCATGACAAATCACCGAAGTCTCAATTCTACAATATTATTTCCCATAAGCACACTAAGAAAAGAGTAAAAGGTGTTTCTCTACTAAAGTAACAATTGTTGTAGATACATTTGGAAAGCTTCAAAACCCCTCACTAGGCTCTTTACATGCTCATCAAGGTCTTTATATGGACTCAAAACATATTATGCTTGTAACACTAAAGGACTTGGATATGTAAAAAATCCAACATATAGTGATCAAATTATAAATATGTTGTTTCCACTATGTTTAGAACACCCAGAAACCCCTATCTAGGCTCTTGTTGGGCTCAAAAATATCAAAAATACTAAAATCAACCAAGTTATGCCTCCTGGAAGTTTTCTCTACTAATTTTCTTGCAAAATGGAAAAACTAGCAATTTTTTTTTATGAAATTCACCTTTTTGTTAGCTGCTAAGTGGTAGTTTCACTTGGGTCTAGTGGAATTCCGACCACAATTGGTGCAAAATGTCGCCTACTTAACCATGCCAATATAACTTTAGCACATAAATTTTAGCCCCAAAGGGGATTCATATGGCCACATATGGCTAGGGGTCAGGCTAACCACCAGCTTAGCTCCTGCTCTGAAGGTCATGGTAATGTGGTTAACAATATGGTTGAGGGTCAGGCTAACCACCCGCCTCTACTGGCTTAACTCCTACCACTGTGGTCATTGGTCATGTGGCTTTCAATAAGACAGGGGGTTGGGGGCTATCCCCATTGTCTCTGCCGATAACACCTTTGTTAGCTACCACCTACTCGTGTGGTGAGTAATGTGACCCATGGGCTAAGCTAACCTCTCACCCCACCACTCTTGCACCACTATTACACTAGTCTCCAAATGACCTGAGGTTGGGGCCATGTGTCCCTTCCCCCTCCACTAACATGCTAACAACATGTCCATATATCAAATCAGCACCAGTATCCTCAATTGACATATTGATCTTCTTGAGTAATCCTTTACTTTTTTCACACTTAACTACACAATGTTTAGGCACATGACAAAAATTGCAAGGAAACAAATTCTATTAAGATCATCATGTCATTCATAATCATCGAAAGCCTTTGAATAGTTAGGACATTTATACCTTTTATGATGGTCATTTTTATTATGAGCCTTGCCACAGAGAACTTGAATGAAAAGGACAAATTAACTTAGTTATTCCTTTTAAGCACTCACCTCTCTTTGGAGATGTATTTCCATCAACATCATCATCATGACATGATTCTCCTTTAGCTTGTAGGAGTTCTTTATTCACAAATTTCACACTTGAAGTATTCTTTGACTTTGCATTTTTGGATCATTCTCCAAGATGAGTTATCCACATTCCTCTTGAACATAACCTAATCCTTCATGTCAAGGTTGTGTTATAACCTCAATAGGATTAACAATTCCAAGACCCTTAACCTTGTACACCACTTTGGTCAACAATTTCATACCAATACCCTTGGTATGTTTCTCAAATGATGCAAAATAAGCACGATCATTATCAGGAGAATGAATTGAGCAAGAAGTATCATTTACCTCCTTTTCTACTAGAGACCCTTGGTCCTCTCTTGAAGCTTAGCCATCTCCTCCTTCTTCTCTTTTGTAGATGAAGTGGTAGATGAAGACTCAAGAAAACCACTCTTGTGGTTAAAAATATAAGCAATGTTCTTCTTCTATCAAAGGGGTACAATCACAAGTCATTCCATGACCACTAACTTGTTGAGTCTTGGGGGAAGCTTCGATAGTTAAACATTCCTCAGTTGAACTATGCTTACAAACAAAATGGAAATAAGATAGCTTGGGTAATGGTAGCTTATCATTGAGAAGAGATTTGGCAGCTAGATGCCTCTAAATTGTATTAAAATGAGGCTCAAGGGCCTAATTATTATTGGAAAACATGAGAAAACCCTAAACAACCAAAACCCTAACACTGAGAGATGTAACACCAAGAGTTTGTGGGCCTTGTTGGGGTTAGTTGGGTAGCCAACCTTTTGGGGTCGTAACGTGGTCATATTATCTCCTTTTGGAGCATACAATACCTTATTAGAAAGGTCTCTCTAAGTACTAAAGATTTTAGTGCATGCCCGTATCTACAACTATGGGCCTACTGCGGACCCCAAAAAAACGTTGTTTAGGGGGTAAAAACTACTCCCGAAGTTCAAGAGTCAAAGAAATACTAAAAATGGTAAATGTTGAAATGAACAAGGAAATAGATGAATCTAACTGGGGGGTCTAGGTGGAATAGGTGGGTGGCCACCAATATCCACCTAGATCATTCTTCCCCCCTTAGGAAGCAATGGTCCCCATTGTGTGCAGAGCCTCCATGAGGTGAGGAAATTTATGTTGAACCTGGTCCCTGGTGAAGGAGTTGGCCTGCTTTGATAACTCAATATAGTTGTATCCTCTATTGGTGAGTGTTCTTAATTTGTGTGTCCATGTCTGATCAGTTGTGACACGTTCCTTGCAATTTGGGTTGAGCTTTGTTGGTTTGAGTTGTTCTACAATGTCAGATGTGTCTAATAATGGTGGAAAGTTCGGCCAAAGGTGATCTACAATGAAAATTGGGTACAAACTAAGGAACGGTGGGATGCTGAGCTCAAAGGGATTGTCACCGACGACCTTGGTGATGGTGTATGGTCCATATCGGAGTAGGCAAAGCTTGTGGTGGGGTCCAACAAGGTACTCTTTTTACAAATTATCCAAATATTTTTTCCCACCTGGAACTTGTGTAACACTCTATGTTGATCATGGCGTTTCTTGTACTTAGCATTGGGTTTGTCCAATATATCATGGACTAGCTGCCAAATGTGTGGAATGCACTCAATGAAGATGTACGCCCTTTCAAATTTGGACTAAATGTGAGCCAAATCTACCTGAGTGGTTGCAAATGGTATGGCCATATCAATGGGGCATAATGGTTGAAATCCTAGCCCTACCTAAAAGGGGTTGTGGCCTGTTGAGCTGTGGAGAGATCTATTGTAGCTATGTTGGACATATGGGAGACTTTCATCCCACGTGTGTGGATTCTTTGAGTTGTACATGCGTAGAATGTGTACGATCATCTTGTTGACAACCTCCATTTGGCCATTAGTTTGGGGATGGAAAGTCATGGACTTAGTAAGTATTGTATCGAACATCGACTAGAGACTTGATGAAAATGCACTCAGGAATATGTTGTCCCGATCTGAGACAATGGACTATGGGATCCCAAAATGTACCCATACTCGCTCAAAGAAGAGCTTAGTAGTGGCCTCTGTTGTGATACTCTTCTTATAGGCCACCATGATGGCCATTTTAGAGAATTTGTGGACGACCACAAAAATGCAATCATTGTCCTACTTAGTAGAAGGAAGGCCCAACATGTAATCCATGGAGATAGATTCCCAAGGCCATCTAGGAGTATAGAGTCCTTGCTTCTTGATGGTTGGTTTGGAAATGGCGCAGGCGGTGCAAGAACTAATGTAGTTCCCACCATCCTGACAAATTTTGGCCAATAAAAATACTTCTCCAATACCACCATTGTTTTCTCTACTCTGAAATGTTCAGTGACCCGACTATAGTGTGCCTCCCAAATCATCTTGGTATGCTCACTTGAAGGAACATAGATGTGTCCTAGGTGGCATAACAGTGCATCCTGAAGGTGAAAATTTGGAACTTGCTTCCCTTCTAGGAGTGTCTGGTATATGATGTTGAATTCTAGATCTCTCTTATAAATATGCGACCACCCCAATGTCTCATGCCCACAGGAGTCAAGCACAGTGATCAGTGTCATGATCGGTGGTTGACTGAGGCAATCAAGAACATTATTGGTGTTGCCCTTCTTATACTTAATGTTCAAATGGAAATGTTGCAATTAGGTGGGCCGTTACTAATGGTGATCATTCTACAAATTCCCTTGTGTCTATATGAGCTGTAGAGGTTGGTGGTCTATGTGGATGATCATTTCCTTCCTCAGAATGTAATGCTTTCATTAAAGAAAGACCTGCAGAATGGAAAACATTTCTTTGTCGTAAGTGGGATACTTTTGGATTGTATCTAAAAGTGTCTCACTATGGTAAGCTATTGGATGCCCATGTTGATTAAGAACCTTATCGATAGCATAGTTAGAGGCACCTCTCTCAATATCAAATGGTTGTTGTAGGTCTGGTAATGTAAGCACTGGTGCAAAACAAATGTGGGCTTTCCACTTGGAGAATGCTTATTGTTGGGTTTTGGACCAAAAAAACTTTTCTTTCGCTCTGTCCTTGATGACTTGACTTAAAGGAAAAGTGATATGAGAGAACCCCAACACGAACCTACAGTAGGAATTGGTAAGACCCAAAAAGATTCAGAGCTCTATTAGAGTGGTTGGGGCTGGTCAATCCTAAATTACTTGTACCTTGGATGGGTCTACATGTACACCCTGCTCATCAATGATGTACCCCAGATATTGAGCCTGGGTCAGGTCAAAGGTGCATTTCTCCAAGTTATCACACAGCTTGTGTCAGCGCGGGGTTTGAAGGACTTATTGAATATGGTGGAGGCGCTCTTCCCAACTCTAGCTGAAGATCAAGATGTCATCTAAATACATCACCATGAATGCATTGGTGAAGGGTCACAAGATGTATTCCATCAGTCTCATGAAGGTTGCAGGGGAGTTCTTCAATTCAAATAGCATGACCAACCATTCTAAAAGGCCCTCCTTGGATTTGAAGGCAATTTTCCACACATCGAAGGGTTCGATAGGCACCAAGTGATAACCTGAATTCAAGTCAATCTTGATGAAATATTTGGCCCCCTTGAGCTAGTACAAAAGGTCATCAATCCGTGCAATTGGGTACCTATTCTAGACAGTGATATTGTTTAGTGCTCGATAGTCAATATAGAGCCTCAAGTCCCATCCTTCTTCTATACCAATATAATCAGGCTCCCACAAGGTGATGAGCTTGGCTTGATGTGCCCTTTTCACAATAGTTCCTGAATTTTCCTCTTGATCTCATTGTTCTCCAGAATAGAGCGTCGATAGATCAGTCCTTTGGCTAGCATCATACTCGGGGTCAGAACAATGTAGTGCTTGACCTAACAATGCAGAGGTAACCATGTTGGTGAGACAAAAATATCCTTGTACTCCTCCACAACCTTGTCCATCTGTTGGTGGTGAGTAGAGGAGCCTTGCGAGGAAGTCGTGGACATAATCTTCTTCATTCCCTAGGGGTGAATCATAAGGAAAACAAATTTCCTGGTGTAGGAAATGATCTTACTGCATTTCTTTGCAGTGATCAAAGAGATGGCAGTAGGCGGGGCTACCTCTGGTATATTGTACAACTTATTAGCCAAAGTAATAATCATAGACCGAGGTCTAGACTCATACACAACATATCGCTTCCACAAGTATGGTTGTCCTAACAATACATCACAAGCTTCAAGATGAGTAACGTCACATAGTACCTCATCCGTGAAGGAAATGATGCTGTAGGGAAGGCATCACTGCTAGCTGACATGAATATCTCATCCTTGGTGAAGCCACCGATGGTGTACAGCTATGGATGTGCTATATAGTGTGTAGGCCCAACTGCTTCATGACCTCTGCTAAAATGAGGTTATTTTGGCTCCTGTTGTCAACAATGAACTACAGTAGAGAACCCTTCACCCACATCTGTGAGTGGAAGAGGTGTTCCCCCTCCTCTCAATCTTTAGGCTCAATCTTCTAGATCTTGGTGGTGGCCACAATGGCACTGGGCTCCTAGTTAATGATCTACTTCCCTTTGTCAGTTACCTTATCGGGTTTTGATTCAGAGTTAGAACCTGAGTTTGGTTTGGATGCCTTCAACTCGACCACCAGTGACTGCTTGGCCCAACACTCACTTGTATTGTGAGTGAAGCTCTTATGGAACTCACACTAATTTCCCATCCTTCTTCATCTTCGGGGTGTTGTTCTTTACTTTCGGCTTCGGCGAGCCGTCCTGGGTAGGGTCACCTTAGCTTGGTCCTTTCTTATGTGGTTTGGGGGTGCCTTTTCCTTGCTTTGGATTTGCAGGTCCAAAATCCCGCTTCTTCTCTTTAAACTTCTGCTTAATATTGACAATGTACTGATACACGTGTTGAATGAGGAAATGTCTAGGAACTCCATCTCATCCTTGATGTACTTTTGTAGATAGTCGTGGTACTTGAGCACCAAATGCCACTCAGTATCCTTGATATGTAGATTCGTGCGAAGGGTATGGAAATTATTTGTGAACTCTCGCACATCTTGGTCCCTTCCCTGCCGTAGCATGGTCCACTTTATGTATTTTTCTTCATATCTCCCGAAAGGGTAATATTTTTCCTTGATGGCATCTCAAAAAGAATTCAAAGTGGGTACGGCTGAAAACAACAAGGGTTCACTCTCATCCTTTTGTTCACAGTAGGTTTCCCACCAATCCTTGACATGTGGGGTGGCTTTAAGAAGTGAAAAAGTAATCTTTTCCTGATTGGAAAAGTCATGAACTGAAAAATATCCTTCCAATAGATTTAATGATTTATCTACAAAATTTGAATCTATCAGGCCTTTGAATGTGGGAATAATGAAGTTAATTTCTACCTTAAAAGGAGTGGCGCCTCCAAAGTGGTTGTTGGATGAAGATGCATTGCCTATAGGTAGTTGTCATAGGAACTCGAAAATTTTATCCATCATCATGTCCCTTTGTTGCTTGAGGGATTCCTCGAGCAATAGTTTGAAAGGATCTCCTGCCCCCTCGTCTTTCTTTTCTTTCACCATGGGAGGTCATCAGGTTTTGCGAGGCTGATTGTGCAATCGTTCAACTAGATCAAGCCCTAACTCCTTATACCCTGACCTCGTTGGGGACATGCAAAGAAACACAAAGAAAGAACAAATTGCTCTGATACCACTAATTTAAATTTAGACAGGAGCACAAAAACTTACATATATAATCATAAACATAGAGATGCAACAGAAAAACACTTCATTTCATTAATAGAAAAATACTAAACTATGCTTACAAACAGAATGGAAATAAGATAGCTCAGGCAATGGTATCTTATCTCTGAGAATATATGTGGTGGCTACATGCCTCTGAACTAAGTTATAATGAGGCTCAAGGGCTTATTTATTATTTGAAAAAATGAGAAAACCCTAAACAACCAAAACCCTAACCCCATGAGATGTAACACCAAGATTTTGTGGGCCCTATTCGGGTTAGCTGGGCAACCAACTTCCTGAGGTCGTAACTTGGTCATATTATCTCCATTTGGCGCATATGATACATTGTTGGAAAGGTCTCTCTCAGTACTTTAGGTTTCACCACAAACCCCTACCTATGGCTATGGAACTACCGCGGACCCCAAAAAAACGCTGTTTACGGGGTCAAAACTGCTCCGGAATTTCAGGACCTCAAAAACTGCTAAAAATAGTAAATGCTAAAATGAACAAGGAAACATATGAAACTAATTAGGGGTTCTAGGTGGAATAGGTAGGTGGCCATGAATACCCACCTAGATCACTTTCGATAGGAATGGTGGTTGAGGCCTATCCCTGCCCTCTCCACTAATAGCACCTTCGATGTCTACCACTCGGTAGTGTGGTGAGTAATGTGACTCGTGGGTTGGGTTAAACACCCACCCCAACTGCTCTTGCACCACAATTACTCTGGTCTCTAAATGACCAGTGGTTAGGGACATGTGTCCTACCCACCTCTACTAACCTGTGGCTAGGGACATGTGTCTCACCACCTCTACCAACATGCTAACAACATGTCCATAAATCAAATCGGTGTCAATGTCATAACAAGTACTAAATTTGTTGTGTGGTGGTAAGTTTTTCGATTAGTTAACAAAAGGTCATTGGTTCGATCCTGGTGGAGGGTGGTTATCCTGTTCAAACCAATTTTTCACGAATACCGAGGCCCATGTGGCACGCTGTCATTAGGTCATGCGACACATCATCACTGGTCCATTGCAACCCCTCATCCAATAAAATGTGACACATCAACCAGTACAGTACTGCCATGTGGCTTCACAAGATTTGTCCATACTACCCATTGTGCTTGCCTAATCATTTACTGACGTTAGCATACAACCTATCCAGTCAATAGCCTAGTCAACCCTGTAAGTTGACCTTTTAGTTGTTGGTTAAAAAATTCAAAACATCATGACTCTCTAATACAACTTCGGATTGAGGTGATGCAAGTGGCATTAGAATCAGGATGATGAACACTACAATTTGGTGCCAGTTTCAATCAATTCCAAGAACTTTCATTTTTAAGCATATTTTTGATCTCCAGATCAGAGGTAGTCAAAAATGTGAATGTGTTGAGTGTACATGGTTCCATAGTTCCCTTTCTATGTGATATAACTTTGTATGAGAGAGGTCATTTCCCCCTAAGGGATGAAACAAGGAGTAGTGGTTAAACCATGTTACTTTCTTCACTAAAGCCTCTCCAAGTTCCATGAATTACTAGAGGATTTTTGGCTTGGGTGTCCACTTGAAATACCACCATTCCCCTTCATGTGGAAGCCTTTTTAATTCAGCTAAATTTTCCTTTGTTACCTTCACAACTATTCCAGTAACCATAGACCTTTTGACCCTAAAATTGAGTGCAAAGTCTTGTACTACTTCATCATTATAGCCCTTCAAGCTCTACACATAATTTATCCTTCCTTCCTCTAGCCCGAACATGGCCATAAGCCTTAAAAGTTATGTTTTAGTGGGCTTGTGGTGTATAATTAAACCTATAACTCTCCTTCTTCAATTGTCATTGTTACAAAAGGAAAATAACACTTTGATGACGTTTAGGGAGGTAATTTCTAAATTTGATTTGAGGTGAGAATCTCATGCAAGGAGTGTTAGCCTTAACAGTTTGTAGTGGGTGGTTTCCATATTTTGGATTAGGGTGCAAGGTCATAGTAGGTAATAATAAATAAGATATATTCATTATGAAAAATGTTGGAGAAAACATGTGTCATACCTTACCTTGGTGGCTTTACCCTTGTATAAAGACTGAGTTCACATCTTGTCCCACATATCATGCATTTTTGTCAAAGTTGTAGCAAGAGGAGTTGCAACAATGTGAGTAGTAGTGATGGAAGCAGGAATTGCAGCTAGAGCAGTTGCAACAATGGGAGTTGCAACAATGAGATTTATGGCAAGAGGAGTTGCAACAATAGAAGTTGTAGCAACAAGAGTAGCAACAACAGGAGTTGTAGAAACAAAAGTAACAACAATAGAAGTTGCAGCAATGGGAGTTGTAGCAACAAGAATTAAAACTATTGATCAACAACGATGCTCTTCCTTGCATATTTGACAATCATTTTTATTAGATAAGGATCTTGACATGACCATCACAAAACTACAAAGTTTCCTTCTATTTTTTTTTGCATTTCATGTGCCATTCGAAGATGGCTTTCACATGGAACATGCCCATGTATACCCCTTTTGATTCTTTATAAATGAATTATCTAACAACTATCTTCTATTTTTTAACCAACTCTTGATCACTATTGGACCATCCACTTGTCATTTTCTGTAGGAAGGCTTCCTTAAATCAGGGTCAATGATATAAGAAAAAATTGTCCATTGGCCATTAGGGGAGTTTTGATCACATCTATATTTCATAGTTTGATGGCTCCATTATTGTAGATAGTCTCAATCTCATAAGGCTTGATCCATCTAGTGTGAAACTTTCCTCTAAAGTCCTTAAACCCGAATTCAAATAATAAATTCAAGTCTCCAACCTTGAAATTATTTTTTCTGATGAATTTGTCGTGCCACTGTGCCCTCTAATTTTGTATCATTGTTGTTTGGTGCAAGGAAACCTAACAAATTTCAGCTGACTCATTAACATAGAGGAGTCATTTCTTTGAGCATTTGATAGGTCAATTCCAAGTTGGACAGTTGTTCCAAGTGTCTAGATATTTGTCTCAATTGGAAATAATATTGTCTTTACACACATTAGATTGTAAGGAATGCAACCAATAGTAGCTACCCATGCTATCCAATAGGCCCATTAAGCCTAGGGAATTCAGTCAGCCCAATCCTTGAGATGTAACTGAACATTTTTTGTCATAATCATTTCAGGAATCTAATTTGTTCCTTCCACTTTTCCATTAGCTTGTGAATGATATGGTGTGGTAACTTTGTACTTGATATTATATTTCTCCATTAAGTATTAAATGAGCCTTGATGTAAGCTGGGTTCCCCCATCTGTAACTATCTCCTATGGTATCTCAAATATAGTGAATATTCTCTCATTGAGAAATTCAACTAGTGCTTGTTGAGTTGTAATTGCAAGTGGCTTGGCATCTCTTAAAAAATAGAAAAAAGTATGCATGGGTTACCATTAGAAACAAACATTAAGTAACTTACATAATCATATGCAATACATGGAAGAGTAAAGATAAACAAATGTAGTGGAGAGACATAAAATAAACACTTGTATTAATATATCCTCAACAAACAATATCACTAGTACATAGAGTCAAGTACATGCATATTTATATCTTGAGTAGACAATTACAATAGTTTAACTATTTCAATAAACTTAAGTAAATTGACTTGGTCAGTCGACTCAGTTAGAGATTTAAATTACTTACAATACATTCTTTGGTATGTCAAATCAATAGGGATAGTTGACTAAGTTGACTAGCCTCTCCAACATCTCCCCCACCCTTAATTGCTTCTTACTCCCAAAGAAGGGGGAGGCTTAGAGAATTACAAAAATTGAGAAGTATATTGAAACAACATAGAAGAGAGAAAGATAGAAAAAAAGAAAAATCATGTTGGTTGGCTGATGAAAAAACATTTTTTGGTAGATGGAGATGGTCGTGGCTCTACCCATTCTTGTGTTAACTGTTCGACTCGCCCTATAGGTTGGTCATCCTTCAATCCTTATACTCCTCCCACGGAGCTTAAGATGTGAATTCCTCTTCTTTTATTTTCCCTTGGTGACTAGTGGGAACCCTTGAACTCTTATTCAAGAATGTCATATTGTTTCTTAGGTATTGGTCCACATTATGACATGCATGGTTCAAAAAATTGGAACTTGGGGTGAGGTGGAGACAAATGTGTTGATGATTCTTTGACAAGGGATTCTCCAATATATTATGAGTGCAATTTTTTGAATATGGCGGTCAAATATCGACAAATGTTTCATGAATCATTGGGCTTACACCTCCAAAGTTTTCATATCTTCCAATTACTGAACTTTGTCTGCTACAAAGCTCCACACGGTCAGAAGTCTATTGAGCATACACTATTGTTCCAACTGTTAGCTTCCTGCTGCAGTAGGTTATTCATTTTTCATGATTTGTATTTCACAGGCCAAATATGTCATACTTTGCTTGCTGCAGTGCTCCATATTTGCTCAAACAGTCTCAAAGTGAAGAAGGCTACTTCAAGTTCATCCAATTGCCTTCATATTTTGTAAAGTTATCCTGGTATCGCTATTTTTAGTTAAAGGGCGGTCCAAACAGTTTAATCTTGGTCTCCCTAGGTTTAAATTTCCTGTTTTAGAATATAGAGATTGTAAATCTGTCCAAACAGTTTAATCTTGGAAGATTCTTAGATAGGTAGAGAAGCAGAGGAGCCCAACAGCTTAATCTAGGCTCCGGAAGAAATAAGGGTAGTATGTAGATAGGAAAGAATCAAAAGAAAAATGAATGACGGGTTTGCAAGTCTAAGTGCACCCCCAAGCAAAAGAAGAAAAAATGCTAGGCAAATAGGTTGGGTAGGTAGTTCTGAGGTTGTTGAATTGCTAACCAGTTCCAGGTTTTTAGGTGTCATATCATGCAGAACATAATCAGCAAGGATTTGTGTGAAAAAATCTCAAAAGAGGTATCACTGACTCCCCTTCTCTCTTCTCCTCAATCATTAACTAATTTCCCCAAAAGAGGTCAAGATCTGCTTGACACCTCTTAAGTTCCATCATCTTCATAACACTGGCTTGAGTAAAGATCTGCTTTACTCAAAGTTGTTCCATATGTTCTCCTAAAGTATGGTCCTATCCCCTTGTAATAGCCTAAGCTCTCCCGAACTTAGCGCTTTCTTACCATCTCCATATTAACCACTAACATTATTATTTAGCTCCCTATTCTTCCCATCCCCTTATTAATAGTAAGTAAAATCCCCCTACGTAATATCCCTCCCCCTGGTTGAAAAATAACCATAAGAACTCCCAGGAATTGCTCAGTTTATCTGAAACTCAGTAAGAACCCCTAACCTCCAAAACCACCTCCCAGATACAATGGACTCCTTCCAAAGTATAAAATCCCTCTAAGGTAATCGGGCCCCTTCCGAAACCTCAAATGCCCTTCACACCCACTTACTTTCTCTTTCCTCCTCAAAGCCATATCGCATCGCAACCTCGCAATCTCATCTTCATGCAAGTCATCACCCATTTGTTCCCCGCCGATGCGATATTACGACATCGGCTATCGGCGATTGCAAGCACCGAGCGTCCAATTCATTTACCTCTCTGTCTCTGCCGACGCGATATTGCGATATCGCCGATCGGCAGTCACAAGCGCCAAGTGTCCAACCCAATTATCCCCCGTTCCCTGCCGACGCGATATCGCGATATCGCATCAGAGTCCCTTCACCACATTACCTCCAGTATCTCATCACATCGCTCTGTACCAGGGACCCATAGCTGACGTCATCCGCTGTATAGCTGACGCCATGCTTACGTCAGCAGCCAGAAAGCCGAAAACTTCGCGCAGGATGAAAAATCGCACTTCGGAGATCCAGATCAAGAAACCGAGGCAGTTTCTGATGCGCGATTAGCGCGAAGCGCTAATCGCGCATCGCTATGGGAAATAGGCCATTTTGAGGAATCTTTAGGGAATCTTCTGATTTCTGAGCCCATTGCGCGCCGAAAAAGCCCGAAAATCGCCCGATCGTGCCAAAAGGATCCGGTTTAAAGACAGCAGGAGATCAATCACAGAGTTTAAAGTGTATCAGATCAAATCAGCAGGCATCAAGCATGTCAAAGAGTATTAGTCGAAAGCGGAAGCCATCAATGTAGCGGCAAAGTGTATCAACAAATATTTTAAGCAGCGGCCCGAAGCAGGAGAACATTTAATATCTTCCAGCAGATTCATAGAAGGAGGGCGAAACTACTTGAAGCTCTCAAATCATAATTATTGCACATTCAATTCACACCAGAGCCAAACTGCAGTCCCCAAAGCACAATCACTCCCGCAGCACCGCATCTGGTCCCCAAGGGCCACCTCGTCACCTATTCCGATCGAGCTGCCCCCAGCGCAGCCAAAAAGATTTACTTGCATTTAATTCCAGTAGCATTTAGATGTTTGAAGAGTTCTAAGAAGACCTGTCAAGGTCACTTGTAATGATGTCTTTCTGATATTTTGTTTATAAATACCACCCTAAGCAATGTTGTGAGGGGTTGGTTGATTGGTAGTAGTTGTTGGTCAGTCTCCTTTCCAGCATTTTCTCTAAGCAAAGAATCACACTGTAACTGTCATAATTTCCATAATCAAAGATTTCTGAAAGCATGGATTGCGAAACAACTTGATGTTTTCTCTTGGCCAAGGAATGATCACGGAATTCCTGTGCTTCTACATGATCCAATAAGTGTTCCTCTCCTCTGTTTTATTTTATGTTTTTTACCACCTTTCCGCATTTCTAAATTGCAAGAAAAAAGAATAGCTTAAGATTTGTTCCAATACACCTTAAGTTCAATTTCTGCGTTTTTGAATGTTTTTTTCAGAAATAGTTATGAGCTTGTATTCTTAAATGATCTGGTTTACGCTGTTTCTTTCACATATGAGTGCATGTCTTAGGAATTCTTAACTGCTCCGGGATCCCACTCATCCACTTCTCCTCTTTGTCAGCATGATGAAATGATTCTCCTTTGCCTTTCATCCCTGATTTTCACTCCGTACTTTCAGCAGACAGAGAATTTTATCCTGTGTGGCTATCCCGCTCCGTATCCCCTTGTGACCAAGAGAACGCTCGCAAGCCTCAATCTGTGACTCCATGCCCAATGGTTCGAAACTTATCACACCTTACCGTGCTTCTTTGTTTGAGAATCCTACCTTCTTTCCAATCAAAATAAACACTCCCTTGAAGTCAGAAAGCTAGCCTAAAATCATCAACTAAGGTTGAATCAAAAGGAGAGAGCCCTCTCCGATTGCAGGTGGGCTAGAACCTGCAATTAGAAGATTGGTTTGTGGTTACCTCGACCGTATCCCTATTAGGAGCCTAGGGACAACCTGAGTGATAACATAACATATTGGGACTTAGATAGGTGTTCCAATCTTCATCTGCACTTACTACCTTTGTGCCCAAAATTATTACACTTGTTGCATTCTACTTCACTTAGTAAGGGAGAGAAAACATTTCGATTTCTGAGAGAGGAGTTTTGAGGTTTAGAAATCCAATACGTATTATATCTAGGATTTTAATCTCTTTCAACTTTGATCATTCTAATATCAATAGATTTATGTCCAAAGAAATGATACTTATAAAAGTGACCATAAAACAAATAGGCATGCCTATTGTTGGAAGCATTATGATATTGTGTAGGTAAAATACCTTGGTCGTCTAACTGATTGGTTCATTCTCCATTTATGATCTCTTCTATTCCATGCTGCTCTTTTGCCTTCATTAATTCTTTCATGAGGCTTCTTCCCATAGCTCTGTGGTTGTTTGAATCCTATAGACCTAAAGTTTATCTTCCCAATAGAAGATTCTTGTGGCTTAGAGTAACCCATACTAGTTTTGATTCCTGATGATTCCGATTTTTTTTTGCTTATAGATGCATAAGAACTACATGAAAGAGAGCACTTAAAAACCATGGAACATAAGAATATAAAATGAAGATAAAAGAGACATAATCACACATGAGATCAAGACATAGATATTTAATTATGAAGTTCATCCAATTTGGACTACATCTCAGGCCCTGCTCAATAGTGGGGAGGCCTTCATTCATTAAATGGAATGGAAATAGAAGTACAAGAATATTTTTACACAAACATCTGTATACCTCCAATCTAGAAGATAGTTGGAAAATTGAGAGCCCAACTCTAGAAACAAACAGTACCATTGACTTCCTGGGGAAAAATCATGCAAAATCGCCTATCCAAACACCCAATTTAGATAATCGGGACTTTTGCATTCTCGGAACCTCCTTGCTTCTCAAGGTGCGGTTCCGACCTACTGCCAGGGTTAGGGTCTCCTACAATCTGCTTCTCTAAACTATTCATCTAGTCCTCTCCCCTTTCCCTGATGCAGGTAGTCCATTAAATAATCAAGTGGCTACTCCTTAATTCTTGGGCAGTTCTCAACTGATGACAAGTATAGCCATGGGTTTTCTTTCAGGCAGAGATTCTTGGGCCCCTATGGCAACAATCCCTATCAAATATAGGAAAACCGTTATCAAATAGTTCAAATATTTTTTTCACATTTAAACCTCAAGCAACGATATACTACAAAGAATCAGTGTAGTCCTGAACCCAACAGTTTCAACACAACAGATCGGTATTTTAAACCAACAGAAAGATCTGTGCATTAATCCTTAATCGACGAATTTAATAATGGTGCTTCCCATCAGCATTTCCAATCAGCAGACAGACCCAAACTTGTGCTCTGTGATAACACAACCCACCGATATTATAAAACATAACATATAAATTATTGCATCCAGTAGTTCCCGTCACAAATTGCAACCGACACTTTCCCTTGGCAGATATCAAAGTCCATACAACTGTGATAGTAGCAGACTCGCCAGGGTTATAAAATGCAGTGTATAAAAATATCGGGTCTGAAATTTCCCTATCGAAAATTGCAATCGGCAATGGCCGGGTTGATACTCCATGCTTGTGCTATGATCTGTGATTGCGATTTTATTGCATCACAACTGGCTCTGCCAGGGCTCGATTCTTAAAACACTTGTCCACCTCTAATATGCAATATGCAATATCGCAATCACAAATCGGCAATGTTGGGGTCGATTCTCTTAAGTTGATACCTCTTCTTCTATGATATGTGATATGTGGGACCAATGGTAACCTGCCACTTGGTGCTTCCCCATTCACTGAGACTATTCCCACATCATCTTCTCCTACCTCCTAGACAAGTCAAACTTGAACTTTGACTAGCTCTAACTTCTCCATATGAACTTGGATTTGTTGGGTTATGTTATATTTTTGGACCCATGGTTTTGTGCATGGTTTTCACACATGGTTTTGGGCGTGATGGTTTTCAGTACATGGTATTGTATGCTTCAACATGTATATATATTTATTGTAACATTGAAAGGAAGATAATGGAAAATCAATCTAGTAGTCCCAGTTTTGGGATCCAGGGGAAAATCTCTATGTATATTTGTTTTATGTGTTATTCTCTCGCTATTGTTTTATGTTATTAGAATTCATATTTAGGTAATTTATGTACGGGGTTAAAACCTATAGTATTTGAGTGTCATTCATACCATTGGAATCAGGATAACGAGCACTTTGATCTAATGCTAAGTTTATTCAGATTCTTCCATTTTGAGTTTTGATCCTTTTATCATGCAACTAATACCTTTTGAATATCCACCTAGATCAATCCTCCATTATCCTCCTAGATCAATCCTTCTAGATCCTCCTAGAGCAATCCTCCCCACTAAGAGAAGTTTTTGGTCCTCCAAAAGCATTTAAATAATCTGCAACTTCTATGTACTTTGTCTGCACCGCAAGTGTTCTAGTAGGTCATCCTTCCTTCTCCTTTGCCTTTTTCCTTTAGAGCCAGAAGCAATGAGCCGACACTTGCATCCCCTTCAAAAATGTAGTAAAATATCTTGAAAATTACATGTTTAGCTATATGACCAAAAAAATGAGCCAAACATCCTATACTTGCCACGAGTTTATAACACATACTCTGTGGTGAAGTTTACATAAAAATGGAAACAATGCTCCAACTATCAATACAAGGCCAAACATCATTATTTCTTCAAAAAGTGATAGAAAACACATCATCACTGCAACACATGACTTAAAAAATAAGGCCATGAAACTATGGTTTCTTCAGCAATTGATGGAAACATATCATCACTTTCATAATTTAAAATGCAACACAAAATAAGGCCAAACATAATTATTGTTGCAACAAGTGATGGAAATACATAATCACTTTTACAGTTTAAAATGAAACACGTTATTTACAAAAAATATGGCCATGACATTCGACCACACCTAGAAGAGCCATCTCTCACATTCAATGTGAATGGGTCACCTCCTTGTGGCACATTCACTGATCGAACAACTTTTTCACTTGGTTCATGCATGGATGCTTTGTCATTTTCATGCTGCTCTGGATGGAGCCTCCAACATGTGGCTCTTTGATGACCACCTATGTCACAATGACTACAATAAGCCTTCTTCCTTTAGATATTCTTTAACTTCTTCTTCGCCTGCTATTGAGAGGGTCTTTCATGCCTCACCCTTTTTCATGTTGCTATTATTTTCCATCACTTAGCAAACATATGGTTATGCAATCCACAAAAAGTGCAAGTTCTTTTATGCCTTGATATTCATTCATTATTAACATTACGGTTGTAATCAAACTGAACATTATAGTATTGATACTGGTTATACCTCTATTCGTGTTCTCTGGTATGATCATAGGAACAAGAGCCTGCCTCAGCTCTTTCTCCACAATACATGTTGTCATAGATTGATGGTGATGTGTTCCCATCATCATCTTTCCTCGATGGTTTCAACAATGTTGTGGAAGCTTCTAACATCTTTGAGCACTATCCTTTAGTGCACCCCAACCTTGCAAATCAAGGTCTTTGCTCAACCTCCAATGGCTGAGTTATGCCTTGAATTTTAACACCAAGTCCTTCTTATTCCTTAGACCTCATCTTGGTAAGGAGTCTCATTTTTGTCCCTGTAATTGGTATCTCCAAGTTTCCAACATAAATTATACTATGTGAATATGAAACTGAAGGGAAATCAACATCTTTTACCTCTACTGGTGATTTGGAGAGAACTAATGAGGGCTTCTCATCATCTGTCATTGGTGGTTTTCTGGTTGTTTTAGTACATTCCCCAACTTCCTTCCTGACATACCCAAGTCTTGCCTAGAGGGGTAATTCCTCTACTTTGATGGGGTTTATGATACCTTGGCCATTAATTCCTATGCCCTTCCCCTCATACCCCATTCTCCTTAATAGTTTGGAGCCGATTCCTGTGGTATGATTTTAAAAAATGATGAAATCATCATCAGGAAACATACATGAAGTCGAAGAATTACTTTTTACCTCACATATGTCACGCTGCAACTTTTCCAAGGCCTCGTTCTTAACTTGCACCTGGTGTAGCAACCTTTGTTTCTCCTCTTCATGTTCCTGTAGAAGCCTCCTTAATCAAGCAACCTCTTCTTGAAGACTCTAGTCGATGTGATTTAATACTTCCAAGGTTGCCTCTATGACTGGAAATTAAAGCTACAATCTATGCTTCTCCTCTTTCTCTTCTCGCAGTAGCCTTCTTAATTCAACATTCACTTCTTCAAGCCTCTGGTTAATCTCCTCATTTGAGGAAGGTGATGAATAAAATGCATAAGCACCAGAAGATGTGGATGACACATCTCTTTTCGATCTCTCTATCTCCTCCTCTCTTTGCTTCTCATACACTTCGTACATGATGTTCACCATTTTGAAAATTCGCAAGAAGGTCTCATGCATTTCTTTATCATTCTCCATGGTTGCACACTCGGTCATTCACACTTGCAATTCTTAACAGCCATAAGACCGCTTCTCTTCCCAACGAGCTTCAACATCTGCCATGTCTCCTCTTCGTGATGCATGTCCTTTGAGGCTGGTCTCTAGTTAGTGTACTCATGCAATTTGAATCAACTAAGCCCTCCTCTAATACCACTTAATCCAAGATCCTTTACTTATAGATTGATCAGAATTACATGAAACAGAGCACTTAAAAACCATGGAACATAAGCATATAAAATGAAGATAAAAGATACATAATCACACATGAGATCAAGATACAGAGATTTGATTATGGTGTTTGTCCAATTTGGACTACATCTTTGGGCCTTGCTCAATAGTGGGGAGGCCTTCATTCATTAAATGGCATGGAAAGAGAGAAGTACAAGAAGAGTTTTACTCAAACATCCTTATACCTCCAATCTAGAAGACAACTAGAAAATGGAGAGCCCATGTCTAGAAATAGAAAATACCACTGACTTCCTGTTGAAACATCATGCAAAAATGCATATCCAAACACCCAATTTGGATAATCGGGCCTTCTACATTCTCAGAATTTCCCTGCTGCTCAAGGCAAGGTTTCGACCTGCTGCTAGCATCAGGGTTTGCTGCAATCTACTTCTCTGAACTATTCAACCAGTTCTCTCCCATTTCCCTTATGTGAGTAGCCCATTAAATAACCGGGTGGCTACTCCTCAATTCCCAGGAAGTTCTCAACCGATGACAAGTATAGCCATGGGTTTGTTTTCAGGTAGAGATTCTCGGGCCCCTATGAAAAAAAATCCCTGTCAAATATAGGAAAACCACTATCAAATATTTCACGGACTATTTTCAAATTTAAACCTCAAATGACAAGATACTACAAAGAATCAACGTAGACCTGAACCCAATGATTTCAACACAGTGGATCATTATTTTAAACCAGTGGACAGATCGGCACATTAAACCTTAACCAACGACTTTAATATCAACACTTTCCATTGACAGTCAAACACATAATTATTCTCTACGATAACACAAACCTGCCAGGATTATAAAACATAACATATAGATTATCACATCCAATAGTTCCCATCACAAATCACAACTGACACTTTCCCTCGGTGGATATCAAATTCCATACAACTGTGATAACAAAGGACCC
This sequence comes from Pinus taeda, assembly GCA_000404065.3. Lineage (NCBI taxonomy): Eukaryota > Viridiplantae > Streptophyta > Pinopsida > Pinales > Pinaceae > Pinus > Pinus taeda. Next base: position 229,948 of record APFE030295826.1, read on the forward strand.
ACCTAGGTTATAAAATACAATATATAAAAATATCAAGTCTGAAATTTCCCCATCACAAATCGCAATCGGCAGTGGCCGAGGTGATACTCCATGCTCCCGCTACGATCTATGGTTATTATTTTATCGCATCTCAACTGGCTTTGCTAGGGCACAATTCTTAAAACACTTGTCCACCTTTGATATGTGATATGCGATATCACAATCATAAATCGGAATGTTGGGGCCGATTCTCCTAAGCTGAAACCTCTTCTTCTATGATATGGAATATGCAGTACCAATGGAACTTGCTACTTGGAGCTTCCCCATTCACTAAGACTTTTTCCATGTCATCTCCTCCTGCCACCTATACAAGTCAAACTTGAACTTTGACTTGCTCTAACTTCTTCATATGAACTCAGATTCGACTGTCGTTCGTACTGTTGGAATCCAGATAGTGAGCACTTTGATATGATGCTAAGTTTATCCAAATTCTGCCACTTTGAGTTTTGAGCCTTTTATCATGCCGCTGGTACTTTTTGAAGATCCACCTGGATCAATCCTCCAAGATCCTCCTAGATCAATCCTCCCCACTGAGAGAAGCTTTTGGTCCTCCAAAATCATTTAAATAATATACAACTTATATGTACTTTATCCGCACCGCAAGTGTCCTAACAGGTCATCCTTCCTTCTCCTTCACCTTTGTACTTTGAAGCCATAAGTGATGAGCTGACACCTGCATCCCAAGCAAACTTGTAGCACAATATCTTGAAAATTACATGTTTAGCTATATGACAAAAAAATGAGCCAAGTGTCCCATACTTGCCACGAGTTTATAACACATACCCTGTGGTCAAGTTTACATAAAAATGGAAACAATGCTCCAACTATCAATACAAGGCCAAGCATCATTATTTCTTCAAGAAGTGATGGATAACACATCATCACTACAACACATGATTTACAAAAATAAGGCCATGACACTATGGTTGCTTCCTTAGAAGTAAAGTTTTACACAAACATCCTTATACCTCCAATCTAGGATATAGCTAGCAAATGGACAGCCCAACTCTAGAAATATATAGTACCACTGACTTCATGGTGAAAAATAGTACAATAACACCTATCCAAACACCCAATTTGGATAATCAGGTCTTCTACATTCTAGAACCTCCCTTCTCCTCAAGGCGAGGTTTCAGCCTGATACGAGGGCTAGGGTCTGCTGCAAACTGCTTCTCTGAACTATTTGGCTAGTTCTCTCCCCTTTCCCTAATGCGGGTATTCCATTAAATAGTTGGGTTACTACTCCTCAGTTCTCAGGAAGTTCTCAACCGATGATATGTATAGCCACAGGGTTGTTTTCAGGTAGAGATTCTCGGGCCCCCGTGACAACTATCCCTGCCAAATATAGGAAAATTGCTATCAAACAGTTCACAAACTATTTTCACATTTAAACCTCAAATGATGGGATACTAAAAAGAATCGGCATAATCATAAACCCGATAGTTTCAACACAGTGGATTAGTATTTTAAACTAGCAGACAGATCGGCACATTAATCCTTAACTGTCGACTTTAATATCGACGCTTCCCATTGGCATTTCCAATCAGTGGAAAGATCCAAACTTGTGCTCTGAGATAACACAGACCCACTGGGATTATAAAACATAACATATAAATTATCGCATCCGACTGTTCCCATCGAAAATCGCAACCGACACTTTCCCTCGACGAATATCAAATTCCATGCAACTATGATAGCACTGGATCCATCCAAGTTATAAAAAACAATGTGTAAAACTATCAGGTCCAAAATTTCGCCATCGCAAATCACAATTGACGATGGCCAGGGTGATACTCCATGGTCTTGTTGTGATAGATGATTGTGATTTTATTTCTTTGCAACTCGCTCTGCCAAGGGCCAATTTTTAAAACACTTGTCCACCTCTGATATGCGATATGTGATATCACAATTGCAAATCGACAATGTTGGGGTCGATTCTCTTAAGCCACGACCTCTTCTTCTACAATATGTAATATGTAGGACCAATGGAAACCTACCACTTGGCGCTTCCCCATTTGCTGAGACTTTTGCCACGTCATATCCTCCTGCCACCTCGACAAGTCAAACTCAAAATTTGACTTGCTCTAACTTCTTCATATGAACTTGGATTCGAGTGTTGTTCATACCATTGGAATTGAGATGATGAGCACTTCGATCCGATGATAAGTTTATCCAGATTCTGCCATATTTAGTTTTTGAGCCTTTTTACAACACCACTAGTACTTTTTGAAGATCCACTTGGATCAATCCTCCAGGATCCTCCTAGATCACCTAAGGGCCTTTGACTATTCAATGTTTGATTTAGTCTCCTTGTCCCTTCAATAAAATTTTCATTTAAACCCTTCTCAGTCATTGTTCTCTCAAGATAAGTTCTCAGAGAGACAACCTCTGCTTCAAGACTCTGGAAATTCTCTTCCCATTCTTGGATCATATATTGAAGAACCTCTTCTTTTCATTTAGCCTCCTCCAATTTAAATTTCAAAGGAAAAATATCATCTTTCCATATTTGTGAGATTTTTTCCCTTCTTGACTGGAGAAACTCCTGTTTCGAATGCTTGTTCTCCTCTTCTAGTCTCTCACAATTTCCTTGTTTTTCTTCCAATAGAAGGACTAGATTGTCTTTTCGCTTGATATCTTCCTCAATATTTTCTTTTTGATAGGAAAAAACCTCATTTTTAGAGTTATACATACCTTAATCTCCATGTTGTAACTTTTCCTTCATAAGCTTATTCTTCTTTCTTGCTTTCTTTAACTCCTCAAGGACACTGATGAGTTCCCCTTCAAGGTCCACTACTCCTTCTTCTTCTTCCTCTTCAGATCCCATAATACCTTGTTTCTTGGAGTTTGTTTCGAAATCCATAAGAAGATACTTATCTGACTCATTCTTCGATGATTTTTCACTGTCTGACTCTTGTGTTGAGCTATCCTCTTTGGAGTATAACCCCTTTTTATTATAGAGCTTTTTCTTTTGATGTGTCTGAGATTTGTTTTGAGATTTCAGATCCTCTTCCTTTTTAGCCTTTTCTTTATAAGGGAATTTGGACGAGAAATGTCCAACCCTTCCACATTCAAAACATTTAAAGGGAAACTTCCCTTTATATTTTCCTAAGCCATGCTTCAATTTTTTGGCTAGTTGAGCCAGTTACTGATCATAATCATAGCTGGAGCAATCTTGATGATGTCTATGCTCCTTTCCCTTTTTGGATAGTTTGAATGTCACTTCCTTTGGATTAGAATTTTATATTCCTACTCTCATCTCATAGGCTTTGAGAGTACCATGCAGTTGGTCCATCTTGAGATCCTTTAGATTAGCCATCTATTCAATAGTTGAGACTTTGGCATTACATCTCATGGGTAGAGATCTTAATATTTTCTTAACAATCATCTCTTACTTGACCTCTTCACCAAGTCCTCTTATTATATTAGTCACTTCATCAACTCTAAGGAAGTATTCCTCTATGATTTTAGTCTCATTCATTCTAAAGCTTTTAAACCTCATTCTGAAAGTCTGAAGTTTCACCTGCTTGACTTTGTTATCTCCTTCATCACTTTGATTAAGCTTTACCCACGCTTCCTTAGTAGACATACAATGCATAAATTTTACAAGTTCTAATTGACTAAGGCCAAAGAGAATGGAATTTTTGGCTTTAGAATTGTTCCCATCTAATTTTTTACCATCTGAATCAGTGGGAGGAATATTAAGGACAGTGTAGTCTACTAGTACTAAAGTCCAAACATCTACTCCTAGGGACATAAGATACACTTCCATTCTCACTTTCCAAAAGGCATAGTTTGTACCATCAAAGACTGGTATTCTACTTGAGTAAGCCTCTTGACTCTATAGCCTAGACATACTTCCTTATAAATCTACCTTATAGTGATTAGATTGTTGCTGAAGGAATCAATACTCTAATACCAATTGTTGAAATAAGGAATTGCTGAGAGGTCAGGGTGACTCAGTAATTATGAAACTCTTATCCTTTCTTTCTTGTTATTATTCTTATAGTCCATTTTTTACTTTCTTTTACATGTGAGAGAATTAATTCACAAAAAGAGTGAACCAATAGTATTTCAAACACACATGTTCATACACAAATATCATGAGAAGCACACACATATTTGACATAGTGTTTTTCACGTGGAAACCTCGAGGGAAAAAACCACCAATTTTGTTTTTTTTGTTTATGATGTAAATTAAGCACCCACTTAATTACATATATTTTTTTGTGAGCACCCACTCATAGGAGGCACCGACCCCCTTTGGTTAGTAAGCACTAACTTTACTAGAGGCACCAACCTCTTCAATATGCAGGCACCAACCTTCTCTTACCACTGCTCTACTATTTCATAGAACTTTCAAACTAAAAACATAGGCATACAATAATACAAATCAAATACCAACAACGGTTGTTCGTAGATTTGACTTTTTCACTTTCTCTTTTGTTCTCACTTGCAGCAGGTCTCTTCTCATTCCTCACAACAACACTTCCTCTATGCTCTTCCTCCTTTATCAAGAGTTCTCCACACATTTCTCTTTAGCACTTGTTGTATCACATTGTGTCCTCCTTGGTTCTTCAACCTCTCTGTCTCAACATACTCTAGTCACACCACAACACTCTCAAAATTTTCTCAGCACTCCCCATCTTCTCCATTGTAGGCAATGGTTTTGATCCACTGAGGCACACTACGTAAGGAAGTCTTTGCAATCTATCCTTTAGCTGCCCAATTGTACTTAGGCATGGCTCCCCTTGCCACTATTGCATCTTATTGTAGTTTCTTGTCACAGTACCTCAAATGAGATGAACCTTACAGTTCTTCATAGTTTGATTGCGTAGAGCTCCATTCTGAGAAATTAATTCTTAGGTGACTTGCACACTCCTCTAATAGTACCAATTTCATTTATCACTCCACAGATCTTGAAAAATCACAGAGGTGACTGCTCTATTCTCATTTATCACAACCATTCATGCATGAAAAGAAGCCCATATTTGTCTCTGCCACAAATGTCATCCTTGATTTATTGTCATAGAGTCTTTTACATGTTTATCCCCTTTTACACTAACAATGGCTTTGAGCTTGTATTCAATTTTATAGTTGCCAACACACACATCCTTTAACTCAATGTACTGCATTAATCATAGAAACTCCACGTCATAACTTTAGAAAGGTGGAACGCTACGATATTTCTCTACTTCAATATCCTTAGCTCCTGCAACATTTAGCTCTTTGAGCATTTCTCCTCCATGGAACTGAGAGCTATGATCCATGACTTAGCTTTTAGGTGCTAAGTCATTTTTTTTTTGCTGGGAGCCAATCTCCCTTCATTTAATGCTCTGTGCCCTTGGTTCTTTGGTTACTCAGGACCAAGAGCCAACCTACTATTGGAAGCCCCTTTTATCATAAATTTTCAAAATCATCTGCACTGAAGTTACATGGCTTTCATCATCTGATATGACAACCTCTGATATGATATCATTACTGCACATGGTAGCTTCACAGCGATGAAACGTGTCACACGGATCTAGCACATTACGACACCCAATAACATTGAGTCATCCTGCCATGTGTCTTTTTATACTACCACGTCATGGTGATGTTAGATGCCACTTCAGATCCTCGGAACCAATCTCATGCTGCCATGTGTCCTACTAGAGGAGGGAGAAGAGGGCCCATCAAACCTTAGTTTTGCAACAAAATCCTTTGTTAATATTCTTCTTCATTCCTTGGTCCTTGATAGTACTATTGAAACTGCTAGACATCGTAACTTCTTAGAGTACCTTAGTTAAGAAGTTTTGGTATTTCGATGTCACGGCCCTCCGATATCATAATATTATGATGTATTAGTCCTTTCAATAACCCAATGTTCTAACATGGAATATGCCACATTCTCCAATTCTTCGAGGTTCCGATATCCGATGTGTCGATATCCTGATTTGTTGATCTTCTGACGTTCCGATATTCGATATGCCGATGTTCCGATGTATTGATCTTCCGGGGTTCTGATATCCAATATGTTAATGTCTGGATGTGATGATCTTACAGGGTTTCGATATCTGATATTCCTGGTATGATGATCTCCGATATCCTGGTATCCGATATGCTGATCTCCAAGGTTCCTATATTCCTTCCTTCCTCGGGCTTTAAATTCCTAAACTTCGGTAGATCATATCTTTTGATCTAGAAAACCATTTTTTGACTTCCACATATCGTTAGAAAACTCTTCCAAATAACTTTTCTATAGATAGGGTCTAATGTAGGATTTGATTCATTTTTATACTTGTGAGATGACTACAAAATCTCTTTTCCTTGACTCTCCTACTTTGTACCTGGACAATTGAACTCTCAACCACCATAGTGACCATTTTATGGCTTCTTTAGTAAGTTTGCTACTCTAATGATTCTCTACATGAAACATGTAGCTACCATAGGAACCCTCATGAGCCATGAATTTTTTGTAGCACACATTCTTGCTAGGCTGGTGGACATCAGTGCCAACATACATGCCAATACTAACGCAACCACCACCAATTTTCCAACATAGAAACCCTAGCATTCGACATCTAAGGTTTGTAGAAGAAGCAACTCAAGGTATGTTTATGATTATAATATTTTTAGGAGGTCTTCATCATAAAATATGGTATGATCATTTTGTCTTTAAATTTATTGATGTTGATGACTCTCTCATATATAGGGTTTTGCTTTTGTTAGTGTATTTGATTTCTAGACTAAAATCAATCATTGTATTGTTATCTTTTTCTATTTTCTCAAACCATATGTTTTTTTACTTTTAGGGTTTGATGATAGTATCTAGGGTTTATGAAAAAACCCTAGCAGAGGTGGATGTAAGAGGTTAGGGCATGAAAGTGAAACCCTAAGTGTAAGTAAATGATTTCTCTATGAATGAAACCATAACAAGGTTTAGATTGTGGATATCTGATTTTTAATTCCTTAGTGAAGTTTTGATAACCCTAGATCGTCTCCTTGTGATGACATGGTAACCCTAGATTGATAAATTTAATTTCATGCTCTTGTACATTTGTGCTGAGTGATACCTGTTGATAAGATTTGTAGGTACATAATTTTCAAAAGGCTGTAAATATGTATACCTACCCCATATGATAACCTTATTAGGATGTTGAGCTTGATGGAAAAATGGGGTTGTAGAAACCCCAATGACATTGATAATTGAAATATATAAAAGAAAAAAATATTGATGTTCCAGAAGGTCAAAGTTCTTTGATAACATTATGATGCAAAAAGAAGAGCCTTTGTGTTCGAAAGAATTAAATAATTGAAGTTGGACACATCTCCCTAGTTAAGAGAGAGATTGGATATACTTCCTTTACGAAGGAAAGTGATTATCCTCCCTAGTCAAGAGGGAGGACATGGTTCTCTACTTCATGTGTCATGCACTAGACCAAGACTAACAGTCGTATGTCTAGTGAAGGTCATGAGGAGAGAATGGTGATAGGGTTGGTATACTTGCATTTAGCCTAGAGAGTACATATAATCCTCGAGGGAGCATATCTTGGCCTAGATGGTACCTCAAACCTAGTTAGGGTTAGTGCCTTAGCCTCGATGATATCTAGATCCATTTAAGGGAGGACATATTTGTACCTAGATCCCTATGAGTGAAGGTATATTGGTCTACATAATATGGAGATCCGTATTTAGGGTGGATATCTTGACCTTGATGATGTATGGATACCTGAGAGGGTTGGCGTCTTTGTCTAGCTGGTATTGAGATCAAATGAGATAAACTATTAGCAAGTTTTAATATTTTTGTTTCATTTCTTCATCTAATTTCAATTTTATAAATCTCATCTAATTTCTTATAAATGTGATCCTATAATATCGAAGATTCCTCTTGTCCTAATTACAAAATTTAATAAGTGAAATATTAATCACAATAAACACATATAAATAATCAAGGAGCATTATTATCATAACTTCATTAAGTAATTTTTTTTTGAAGTATCTCTTTAAATTGTATTTCGATCTTTTAATATTGCTTGATAATTGTAAATTGGGATATATTGGTTACAAATGATTGTTCTTGGGCACTTTTCAAATTTGTGATCTCATTGAAGTAATATTACATTATCATCGTAGATTAGATCTTATATATCTCCTTGCATCCTGGTCATTGATAGTTGGGAGTGTGAGATTAATTCATAATTGCAAGTTTCACGCTGTTATATCTTACCATCCTTGCATATTTTAACTTTTTGCTCATTTATCTATTGTCCATTGGTGTTAACTCATATTTGTACCACTATTACAATCTTCAAAGAGTTGTAAGTGAATATGAGAAGCTGGTTGCATCCATATTTGTATTAAAATTCAAATTGGTGAAGAAAGTCTGCTTGGTTGGAAGAAATTGGTACCGAACTTGAAGGATTATGAATCTACAGTCAATGACATCGACATCTTTAGAGTATTCATTGTTAAAAATAACTAAGAAGATCATGGCATATTTAGGAAACTATTACAACTGCCTTCTTTTAATCTTGGAGGAATAAGGTATATAATCCTTGAGGTATGTATAATTATTTTTATTGATATAAGGTATAACCTAAATCATATTAGGGTTTTGAGATTTCCCTTTTTGGTTCTAGGGTTTGTAGTCTTCATATTGTTGGAAGTTGTTGGCATCTAAATTTTTGTAAACCTTAGTTGGTATTCGGAAACCCTAGCTAGAAGAAAAACCCTAGCCTTATTATCTTATAGAAACCCTACCTTTTGGTCTCTAGGGTTTGTAGGGGGTCTAGGGTGAAATAGAAAACCCTAGCAAGGGTAAAATTGGATTTGAGATTCAAACCATAGGGTTGATGTTTCTAAAAGTAATATCAACATAAATGGGTTTGGATCAGAAATATCTAAGAATTCTCCCTCCCTAATGTATCCCTAGATTGTTAAAATCATGATCATGCTCTTTTATTTATATATTTTGCTTGGTGGTACTTTTTTCGTGAATGTTATATTGAAAAGTGTAACTAGTATCGTTCTTCATTAAGTCTATTTTTCTCATGACATGATGTAATTCTTATGTACTTGTCGAAAGAATGAAAAGAAAATACTTTTGTAAAAGAAAATTTACTTATTTAAGCATGGGTTTCATGCTCGAGGTCATTGGTCATTAGGTCATAACATCCATTGAGTGCTCCTATTGCTTTTTCATGACTCATGGTAATTGTATATTGTAAAATACCCAATTGGCCATGTTGAAAAATTAATTAGCAAAGGTTATTACTACAAAATCCTTAATGTGTGATATTCTACAACAAAGGTTATTACTATGAAAATCATTTGGTATAAGGATATGGATAAAAGTCATATAAATTTACAAGGTTACACCCTAACTAATTGAGGGAAACATCTGAAGATGAGTTAGCAGTGTCAGGATCAATCAATCTCCTCAAGTCTAATCAAAATCACATTAGTTAGTTGTTATGCAAGCAACTTACAAAATAGAAGAAGAGATAAATCAACAAATTCAAAATTAGACTTTTCGAGGGGGAAACCTCCTCTACATTACATAAATGAACAATTATTAGATGATACAAATGACAATACCTCCTTTCTATATATAGGAGTCTAAGGGGTCACAATATAATCAGAGCAGACATAACAATAATAATGTTAAGGCACAAAAATAATAATATTGGGCTTTTGTGGGGCACAATAGTAAAAATATGGAGACTGCATGGGCATAACAATACAATAAGGGGCTACACTAGCAGTATAGGGACCTGACATGCCCCTCAACTTCAAAAAGTATTGTCCTAAATGCTTGAGTAGTTTTGGATGCTTCTGTATAAAATTACCATCCTCCCATGCAAAATCTTTATCTTCAGCGGTTAAGTTCTTCCAATTGATGAGATACTCTGAAATTGATTGATTGTGTATCTGTCAGGTTTTTATTTCCATGATTGTGTCAGGTTCCAATATGATTTGTCCTTCCTTGCCAAGTTTCAACAATATTGTTTGAACTAGGAGCTTGTCACCTATAACCTTCTTTAAGCATGTAACATTGAAAACTGGGTGCCCTTGCAAAGATGCAGGAAGCTCTAATTTGTATGCCATAGTACCAATCTTTTGCAACACCTTGTAAGTACCATAGTACTTTGGTGATAATTTATTATCCTTCCTAGCTTTCTTGAGGAACATTTATTTGTATGGTTGTAGCCGTAAAAATATCTAGTCGCCTACATCAAAAATTCTTTTGCTGCGATGCTGATCTGCCTATTGTTTCATTTTATTCTAGACCAAAGTGATGTTATCCTTTAAGAGTTGGAGAACTTGTTGTTGATTCTTGATGTGATCTTCCATTGCTTAAATCTTAGAATTTTCTCCTAAATATGATGTGATGGATGGTGTATAATATCCATAAAGTGCCATAAATGTGGTCATTTTTGTTGAAGCATTATACCACATTCAATCAGAGGTAACCACTTATCCCATTGTGTTTGTTTATCATATACAAAGCAACAAAGATATCCTTCCAGAAATTTGTTCACTATCTTCGTTTTTCCATCTACCGTGAGAGTTTGAGGAGTAGTAATTCCTGCCAATGCACCACAAGATATGGTTGGATTCATTTCTTCTTTCTCTGGGGTTGGTTCCTATTGTATATCCTCTTATTTTGACATTACTTGATCATTTTATTCCTCCTCTTCACAATCTATGTAAAATAATTTCTTCTCAACACATTTATGACCTTTAGTGTATTTTCTATCACAAATGTAACGAAGCCGATTTTCTCTTTTTTCTTCCAATTGTTGTGGTGTCAACCTTGTATGTTATGGAAGGCTAGGAGCAACAAAAATTCCATATTTACAGTTGTGAGTGGTAGGATTCCTTGTTGCCATAATTTTTCTTTCAATTTTTCTTGCCAACCTGAATGCCTTCTCCAATGAATCGGGCTCCTAAAGACGAACCCCATGTTGAATGTTATCCTTTAAAGTCCCTATCAAGGAATCAATTCTCTGCTTCTATGCAATATCATTTACCCTTATATTCATTTTTTGGAAGTCCTCAATGTGCTCTTTCATTGAAACCTTTTGTTTGAGATTTATTAATTGGTTAAATAAGGTGTTGCTCTTTGTATCCTCATAATTTTCTATCATTTCCTCCATGAAAATTGGCTAGGTGACAAGTGGTTTACGAGAACAAAGCCCTTTGTACCATACAAACTGATTTGGTTCTAAATATAAAGATGCAATATGTGCCTTTTGCAACAATTGCACATCATGTAGATTAAATATTTCTCCATATGTAGTATCCAAGTTATCGGATGCTTTCCATCAAACTTCCTCATATCTCTTTTTCTTTATTTTAGGATATTGACTTTGAAACGACTGTAACTCTATAATTTTGCATATTCAAGTTCTGAAATTTCATTTTGTGGTAGCCCTCTAAGTCCTCTTTCCAACCCCAAAGGTATGATTGAGATTGGATTCTTCAAGGAAATGGTATGCCCAATCTCCCCCATTGACCTGATTATAGACTGGTTCCATAGAGAAAACTTGTACTAAGTGCCATGTGTCACTATTTTGACCATAGACCCTGAAAACGATACCCAACAAACCACAGTCTATTCTCTTTCTATCAATTTGTACGAAATTTGAATGTAATGCTCAGAGAGAAAGTTATGATGATTTTTCCAAGGTCACCTGTTTGAGATTGAATTCGAGGGCTTGCAAAAACCCCAACTTCCTCATATCATATCTCCGAAAATGTAGTGAGCCAAGCTCTAAAATTCGGACACAAGGGTTAGCACTATTTCAGATCAAATGAGTTTTAATTTTAGCTTTCGAAGCTCTATAGAAATAAAGTTATAGTGAAAATTCCATGATGACCTATTTGTGATGGAATTTTGGAACCTTTAAAGTGCTAACTTCCTCAGCTCATATCTCCAAAACAATAGTGAGACAAGATCTGAAATTCTTACACAAGGTTTAGAAATATTTCGGCTCAAATGGGTTTTAATTTTAGCTTCTAAAACATCGTAGAAAACAAGTTATAGCATAAATTCCACGATGACTTGTTTGAAGCATCAAAACCCTATAATCCAAAGCTATGATACAAATGTCATGCAACCATCTTACAAAATAGAAGAAGATATGGATCAACGAATTCAAAATTAGCCTCTTTGAGGGGAAAACATCCTTTACATTACATAAATGAACAATTCTCAGATGATACAAATGAGAATACCTCCTTTCTATACATAGAAGTCAAGGGATCACAATATAATCAGAGTCGACATAACAATAATAATGTAAGGGCACAAAAATAACAATACTGGGCTTCTATGGGGCACAATAATAACAATATGGAGACTACATGGGCACAACAATATAATAAGGGGGCTGCACTAATAACAATAAGGGGCTACACTAGTAGTATAGGTACCTAACATTAGTACATATATTTTAGTTGGGGGTTCACACTTCTATATAAGGTAAGCCGAGGATATTACCTATATATTTTTCCAGGATTATCCTTTCAATAAATAAGTAAAAATATCCATTAGTCTTCCTCGATCTACCTATGGTTAATCGATCCCAATCCTTTAGCTAGGTGTTTTGGTAAGATCCATATTCCTACTTTAAATATGGAACAATTCTATAACAGCTATTAGGAATATTGGTGTGGGAGAACAGGTGAGTGGAAGAGGTGGGAAATAGGTGCCTTTGGATTAGGTCTTATACATAGCTTCAAGGTGTTTATAACCATGATGGTGTGGACCAAGGGATGAGTGAAGCACCAAGAGACAAATTCCTTAGGACTTTGGGAAGTGGTTGGCTACGAATGATGTAGGTTCTCTTTTTTCTATTTCCAACTTGGAATTTAGCCCTACCAAATTTTGTTGGGTTGTGTTATATTCTTTCCACATAGTTAATAGGGGGCTTGAGGGGTACCCGTAACCCCACTTTATGGGGTCCGAAGCAGCGCCCCAGAAAATTTTGGTTTTGGACCCTATGTTAGGTTGGGCGGACCCACCTATGGTTTTGTGCATGATTTTCGGACATGTTTTTTGGACGCAATGGTTTTCGGTCCATGGTTTTGGATGCGATAGTTTTCGGTCCATGGTATTGGATGCTTCGGCATGTATAAATATGTATTGTAACATTGAAAGGAACATAATGAAAAACCAAGCTAGTAGTCCCGGTTTTGGGATCTAGTGGGAAATATCTGTGTATATGTGTTTTATGTGTTATGCTCTTGCATTGTTTATTTTTTTGTGATTTAGAATTCGTATGCAGGTAATTTATGTACGGGGTTAAAACCTACATTTGGTATCAGAGCTGTTTTGGCTTCAAGGGGACGCCTTTGTCGCTGAGGGGTTTCGCTCGGGCCTGTGGTAGACCCTGTTCAGTGGGAGATCTGCGAGATTGATTCTGGTGGTGAAAGAAGATGGCAAGCAGCGGAAAGATAGAGATTGAGAAGTTCAATGGTCAGATTTTTGAGTTGTGGAAACTCAAGATGGAGGATCTGTTGGTGGATAAAGATCAGTGGATCGCGGTAGATCCGGTTACTAAACCATTGGGAGTGACCGATGAAGAATGGAAGAAGTTGGATTAGAAGGAAAAGAGCACAATACGACTGTGTGTCTCACATTCAGTATTGTTGAATGTATCAGGGGAAGCTACAGCGAAGGCTTTCTGGGACAAGTTAGGGACTTTGTACCAATCTAAGTCTCTGGTGAATAAACTGTTCCTGCGGAAAAAGCTGTATAACCTGAGGATGAAAGATGGAGACTCGGTGACAGAGCATCTGAATGCATTTAATACTGTGGTAAGTCAGTTTTTATCTATTGATATTAAAATTTTAGATGAAGATAAGTGCATCAGTTTGTTGTGTTCTCTACCAGACTCGTGGGATAGTCTGGTTATTGCAATAGGTAGCAATGCAACTGCTTTGTAGTTGATGAAATAGTCTCAGCCTTGCTGACGGAGGAGATGAGACGGAAAAATATGGACAACCAGAATGGTGATGCCTTATCTGTACGAGGACGGTCCCAGAACAGAAACAAAAATAAGTCATCGAGTGGAGATCTAAATCTAGAGGGAGATCTAAATCTCCAGGAAAACCTACAAAGGTGGTGTGCTGGAAATGCGGAAAGGAGGGCACTTCAGAAGGGAGTGTAAATCTAAAGCTCCTGATAAAGGAAAGGGATCTGATGATGCTCCTTCTGCAGAGGCGAAAACCACCTCAGATGAAGGTGGGGATGTGTACTTGGCTTCTTCAAGTACACATGTAGATCATGAGACATGGTTAATTGACTCAGGTGCATCCTTTCACTTCACTCCCCATAGAGAGTGGTTCTGCGAGTATGAGAAATACGATGGTGGTGATGTCTTCTTAGGAGATGATAGGAAGGCTAGAATCATTGGTCGCGGAAAAGTAAAGTTGAAGTTACAAGGGGGAAGGGTTAGAACCCTTTCGGGTGTTCTGCATATTCCTGCGTTGGCCAGAAATCTGATTTCTGTAAGCAAGTTGGATGATGCAGGTGTAAAGACAGTGTTCGAGAAGGATACCTGCAAGATGGTTCGAGGAGCACTGGTATTGATGCGGGGAGTTCGGATCGGAACTCTGTACAAGCTGCAAGGTAGCACTGTTGTTGATGGGTGCAATAGTTCTATGGTTCCTGAAATGGAGCAGAAAATCTAGTGGTCTCTGGAGAGAAGACCATGCTGTGGCATCAAAGGCTTGGACATATTGGAGAGAAGGGCCTTCGAATACTTCATGTAAAGGTATGGTAGAAGGTATGTGTAATAACTCTCTGGATTTTGATTTCTGTGAAAATTGTGTATATGGGAAGCAGAATCGGGTGAGTTTCCCCTCTGGTGGTAAGAGGATGAAACAGATATTAGAGCTTGTGCATAGTGATGTGTTTGAACCTGTGAAGGTTCCATCACTGGGTAAGTCTGTGTACTATGTATCTGTAGGAATTTACAGGGTAAGTTCCTCAGAAAGAACACCAAAAGGACACCGCTCACAACCAGATCTCAAATCAATACACCAGTGTTTTTGACGTGGTTAAAACCCTCAAAGAGGGAAACAGTCCACGACCTGAGCCAACGTGGCCACTTCAAGAAATTTATTAATCAAAGGATGAAAAATTACATAAGCTTTCTCTCATAGACGGATTACCTGAACAATGACCCTCCATGCGCTTTAAATAGAACTCATGGACCAATCGGGTGTCAACCCATGGATCAA
This sequence comes from Pinus taeda, assembly GCA_000404065.3. Classification (NCBI taxonomy): domain Eukaryota; kingdom Viridiplantae; phylum Streptophyta; class Pinopsida; order Pinales; family Pinaceae; genus Pinus; species Pinus taeda. Next base: position 245,218 of record APFE030295826.1, read on the forward strand.
GTGTCGGTAATACCGAGGAGAGAGTGAACCGTCGGATCACTACATATCGTGACCGTCAGATTGTAAGTTACAAAATGTACAATGGTAAAGAAACACACTTTACCTAACTCTATACCTAACTCTATACTAGACCAAG
>APFE030295826.1:255117-265688 GCA_000404065.3 Pinus taeda
GAACATAATGAAAAATCAAGCTGGTAGTCCCGGTTTTGGGATCCAGTGGGAAATCTCTGTATATATGTGTTTTATGTGTTATGCTCTCGCATTGTTTATTTTTCTGTGATTTAGAATTTGTATGTAGGTAATTTCTTTATGGGGTTAAAACCTACAAATTTATGCTTTATGGGACAAGGGTGCATTATAAATTTTCCTGTCAGGGATATTAGGGGAGACTAGACTTCATTTTGAATGTTAAACAATGTAGGCCCCATGAACCACCGAAGGGATACATGGAGTTACTATGATGGATTAGAATCTAGACTATTGTGATACCCACCCTACTGATTATGATTGTTTGGGAAGCTACCATGATTAGGAAGGCCATGATTATATTCTAGTCCTCAATTGTACCTTGCTTACCTAGGAGATTTCTAGTTGCTTGGATAGAATAATACGTTTCTCTACTTACTTAGCATAGAGGCTCATCAACTAAATATAGACACAATGTATTCATTCTCTTTAGTCATGTAAAACCTCTAATATAAATGACCAAGTTGGTGAATGTTACAACTTAAATTCTCAGTCTAAGAAGGGTTAAACCAAGAATATTAGGATTAGGAAGTCAAGGGATTATATAGATTATGAATCATTTATCCTTTAGTTATTGGTTGGTAGAAGGAACTCATTAGGATTTGTTAGATAGGATTATATTATTTCCATTAAAAGTAGGATTTAGTTTTGATAGTAGAAGGAGATAGAAATGATTAAAATAGAAAGTCGTATATGTAGGATTTAGATTAGTATAAGTCATAAGTTTTCTAAAGGATAAGTAGAAATGTTAGAAACTTACATGTATGCTTTTGAACCCTAAGTCTAGTAATAGAGTATTACTAAGGACTAAACCAACCTATAACTATAGTCTATAACCTTGGCTCTAACACCCAACAAGACTATAACTACACTTTCAGATACTAAACCCTTACCTTTTCATTTGGAGTATATCTCCTTCTTATGATTTATTTCTTTAGGACTTGGTATTAGATCAACAAAAGTAGGAATGAATTGGTTTATATAATAGAGTTGGAATATATTTTTTCACTATAGAAACCCTTGCCCTTGACTATAGACAAAGATAAAACTACTATTGACTCACTTTGTAGTTATTACTCAATATGAAGGAATAAAAATAATAATAAGACTAGAAGTGTTGATTTAATAGGCCAGTTTCTCTACTAGAATTTCAATAGGCCACTTGTAACAAGAAAAGAAAAATTAATTTCTTAATAGCATAACTTCTTAAATCATTTCTTAATAGTAGAACTTCTAAACTAGCTCTTTGAAGGGTGAAGAAAAAAAGAAAGGGATAACCTTTCAAAGTAAGCCTTGGTATGAAAATGCCTCTTCGCCAACCCATATTTGTAAGGGAAAATGTAATTTTCATTGAAGCCTATTACTCTAAAACAAAAATAGTCTAGGTCGGCACAAAACCAATGAGTTAATACCCCAAATCTTAGGATATAATGTCCAGCAAGGCAGAGAGCAATAGGGAGTTCGACAGGGAACTACTTAGTGACCACACAACATTTGAACTAGTTAATTTTCCATCCAAGTATTACCATGAACCATGAAAATTCATGGTCACAATTGGGTCTTGGAGAAAAGTCGCAACAAGAGAAATTAGAATCAGGGAGGAGGAGGAGCTTGTTGAGTATTTGGTGTGACAATAGGAGATGGTGAAAGGATGAACTTTCTTGGGAGAAATGATATAATGGAGCGAGCACCCTCTGCAAAACCTCCCTTTATATTGAGAGAAGTGAAGAAAGTCATTCCTCCTCATTGCTTCAATAGATCACTGGTTAGATCATTCTCATATCTGGCATTCGATCTTGTTATTGTTGTGATCTTTCTCTATTCGATGACCTACTACTTCAGAATGTTAGGAATTCTAGGTCGGGTTCTCTAGCTTGGGTACTGGGCAGCTCAGGGGAGCATGCTCATTGGTGTATGGGCTATAATACATGAATGTGGGGACCATGCTTTCAATTATTTATGTTGTGTTGATGACAGAGTTGTGCTTGTTCTCCATTCGTTCCTTCTTGTGCCCTATTACTCTTGGAAATATAGCCATCGAATATATTAAAACAACAATAAGAGCCTCGAACGCGATGATTTTCTTGTTCCCAATCCAAATAATGAACTCAAATGGACTTCCAAGTTTGCATCTTACCCTCCAAAAAGGTTTCTGACCACTTTTGAGCTAGCCCCCAAAGGACGTTGAAAACATTAATATGAGTGGAAGAAATCCCTAAATGATGTCCAAATCTATACAATAGCAAGAGGGAGTAGATAAGAATAACCTTACTCTAATATTTTCCACTGCCTCTATGCCTCTATGCCACCACCTTCCCTTGTGTTGTCGAATTCCCTCATGTTGTCAAATTACCTTGTGCCTGACAGCTCGGTTAATGCTCTACTCCGGGTGTTAGGGTCCTATAATAATAAGATTCATAATTTTGAATTGGCTATGGGTAGTCTTGTAATATTGTACATACTTTTTCTTTTTGCAAAATGTTTTCCATATTAAAAATTAAAAAAAAAAATGTAAAGAGGGTATGTCCTAAAATAATAATCAAAGGAATCCAATTTACCCAAATATCTATTCCTGGAAGTCCACTGATTCCCTGATATAGTACATTTTTGTCATGCCTATTATATCCCTAGCCAAAGGGATATTGTTGCCCCAAACCAGTAGTTGTTATTTACCATTACACCAGAGTCCATAAACCAAATTCTACAAATCCAGCCTACCCCTAATCAAACCCCTCTATCCATTGGAGACCTATTGGACTTGTACACCACACTAGACTTGGTTAAGATAAGGAAAATATTCCAGACTATCATCATTGAAGACCACCATACTCCTATAGGTACTCCACCCTATGTTGCTATCATTTTCTCAGAGACTGGCAGACACATAATCACCATGCTCTCATGCATCCTAGGATACACTTAAGATGAGCATGTGGATGAGGTCATCTTGGCCTTCATGTCCGTTTTTACTCCAGGCAAGCCTCCTTATATCATGTACAATTATTCTCAATTCATTGCAGATAGAACACATGAACAATTCACCAGACTACCCACTGAAAGAGTCTTCAAATACTCTTCAGTGTTGTTTTATATGTTTTTGTATTACTAAACAGATAAGTTCCCTGTAAGTATCCAGGAGTTGGACACCAAGGGAAAGGAGAGATCAATGGTCTACTGGACACCCTTGGTCCAAAATTTTTACACAACATTCACCTACAAAGACTTCATAGACTCCTTTGTATACCTAGTCACGAACATGTTGACTTCTAATACTCAACCTAGGATCAGCCAAGAGATCAAAAGGGTGCTACAATTAGCTAAGAACAACAAGGTGGGAGACTGGTACTTGTACCAGAACCACACTAATATCATAGTTTATGGCTTCCCTATGAGGATATTTTCACTTGAGTACTTTAGACAGATCATCAACTCTGATGATGTTGACTTCCTATCTGTTAGGAAGAAGATCCAGTTTAAGATGAAGAACCAATTGGGCCCATTCATCTGCAACAATAGAGAGGCTATACCAAAGGTTGACAAAATACTACAGTAGATCAAATTTAGCAACAGCTTCATGTGGTAGTATGACCCTCATGGGGTTATAAATAAACTTAGATTTAGGGTCAAGTTGGGACCATACATCCACCACCCAAGACCTAACATTGAACAGTTTGCCAACCAATATGAGTGGCTAGAAAACACATTGTTTGATATGGACAACACAATTGTGGATGTTGAAAATACACTTATTGATCTTGAAAATAAATTTGACCAGAGCTCTTTCCTGCACGTTCCAGAATTAGGAGAACCAATGAATGTTCATCCTATGTTACAGACCCCATCCAATGAAGAAAAGAATCCAAAAAGGAATATGGAAGAGGCATCCAGCTCTGTCATGGAGACTACAGATGAGCTGTTTGAGCTAAGGAAAAGGCCCAAGTTGAATCTTGTGGCTGAACAGGAGGAAGATATTGAATCAGTGGAAATAGCTGACACTGAAACAATGGGGTAGAGGAGCAAAGGCACAATTGCATCAGGTGAAACACAGTAGCCATCAACCTCCAACACTCAATTGATTGGAAGACAACAAAGTGTTGAGGTTTCTTCCTTTGTCAGGCTAGTTGACAGGGAAAAGGATATCAAAGATAGGTGCAAAGAAATAAAGATGAGGAATGAGAAGTTGAAGGCAGAGTCATATGCTCAATACTTCAAACATACACCACCCAACCAGAGTAGGCTGATGTCAGCGTTTGACATCAAAGCAGGAAAGATGCAGGTGTCACTTTTGCAACACATTGTACATCAACCTAAGACCTCGACTGATTATAAGAAGACCAATTTTTAGGTGATGGCCAGGGATGTTCATCCCATAGACCAAATAGAGTTCCACAAATGGGCTAGAGAAATGATTTAATCCACCCTTACAGGGAAGGCCATGGCTGCCCATAGGTTGCAGGATTCACTAGATAATGTGACAACCCAATACAAATTGGAGAAGGCCTCTTCACAGGCCAAATACAACAGGATAAATTCATTGGAGGACACAGGCCAAATACAATAGGTTAAATTCATTGGAGGACTTGGTCATTCAGTTGGGCCATGATCCAAGTGACATTAAGGCTACTAAAATTCTGATAAAAAAGAAGAATGAGGACATAGAAGCCCTCAAGAAACAACAAGCTGCCTCATTTACAACACCCACAGACAAAGGAGGTCCTAGAGAGTCAGACCAATCATGAAGAGATGATGGACCTAATGTTGCAGCTGGATGATCAATTAAACGAGATGGAGAAAGAATTGGATAGCTTGATTCATCTCAAACAAGCTAGTCTTGATGATGCTCCTGCAACTGTCATCCCAATAGTTACCAGTGTTGTGCCTTCTACTTTGGTAGCATCTTTAGCTCCCACTGCTCCAATGGCCGCAGCACTGCTAGCATCTACACCAACTACATTAGCAATAGGATCAACAAAAAAAGTCTCTACAGGTGATGAAGAAAACAGGTTGGTCAAAGCAATGGAGGAAATGTCCATTCAGACCACTCAGATGAATAGACTTAAGGAGAAAGTGACCAGCCTTGATACAGATTATAGACTTTCTCAAATCATGAACAAGGAAGAACAACAGAAATCTACAAGATTGACTGAAAGAATCAAAAGCCTAGAGAAGGAACTAACACTCAATGAACATCTAGGTCAGGCTAAGGAGCAATTGTGGGCCAATATCATTGACTCTTTCAATGATATTTGGTCATCCATCTAGGTTATTTTTGAACAAATCGATTTGATAAAGGAGGTTTAAAAAGCCATTCATAGGGTTAAAGCAGAACTTGGAGACATGCCAGAGGAAGCTGCAAGGATCATTCACTTCCTCAACTCCAAGAAGAAGTATGAGCTGCAATAATTGGAGATACCTGATAGAATAGGTACAATTTTGGAAGTTAGAAAGGTCCTCACCAAGAGGAATTTGAGGCTAAACTTAGAGGATAATTGCCAAACTATGCAGTTGGCCATTGACAAATTCATGGTGAATTTCGAAGTTTTGAGGAAAAAGGGCTTACAAAATCCCTTAGATATAAATGATAAGCTAATGACACAAGAGGATTATAATAAGAAGACCAGGGAAGTAGCCAAAGATCAGGTGAACACTTCATCCATGAAGGGCATACCAACCAGAAAAGTATTTTATCGAACTTTTGAAATTTTGTTTTACCTCTAGCATGAGATAAAACACCTTTTTATCAAATAAGCATACTTTTTATAAGTATATAGAGGCAGATGAGATATACAGAAAAATTCTCAATATCCAATTACCAGATGTTGAGACATGGGAAAAACTAAATGATTTACTGTAGAAATACACAGTAAAAATATAAAATGGATAGTAACAAGTAAAAGAGCACAGTAAAAGGATATTGTCAGGTTAGCAAGGTCAAAGTGTATCAGATGAAAGGTCAAAGTAAAAAGAACATCTAGCATGAAGACCAAAAAACAAATAAGATTAAAGTGCAAAATATCAAAAGATCAAATCCAGCAGAACCTAAATAATAGGGACATCAAGCAATAGTTCAATAGTTGTCTCTATCTTCTTGCATGAAGATATTTATTTCTCCTAGATTAGTTCCCAAGATAGTTTGGGATATTTTGTAAACTCTTTTTGTATAAATACTTCATAATTCGAAGTATTGTGTGTGGATTTCTATACATTTGTAGAGTTATTTTTTTATCTTAAACCTAAGGGTTATTGTACCAATTTTCGAGTCAGCAGACTAGAGCAAGTAATAAAATGATAGCACTATAGGATTCATGAGATAAGATATTGCAGTGAAGTATCTTCTTTGTATAATTTTGTCACTTTCTTATGTGTTTCATAAAATTAAATGTTATCTAAATTTGAATGAATTAATTGGCAATTTAACTCAGAATTTGTTTAAGTACACTCTGTTTTACAGAATTAATAATTTATATGTTTTCCTCTGATATCTGGATTTGAGAATCCTTAATTTCTCTCCCATCCTAGTTGACCTCTTTCATTTCTCTTCATAATCTCCTAAGAAACCCTTAATTTCTCCCTGGATCCAATTGGAAACCATTTCACCATCAATCCTTTGAGATCTATAGTAACTCCTCTATCTTGCCTTGTAGACATTATTTTTAGAACTTGATCCAGTCCTATTTGTCTGGCATTTTGACCCTATTATCCCAATGGTAAAAGAAACCCTTTGTTCATCTAAGTAAATGATGATACCACCCAAATTCAAATAAAAAACCCAAGCACAATCATAACTAGCCAAAAATCAAATAACTATACAAAGTTAAATTAAAAAGAGACAGCCCTCTCTGAGATTAGGAAGGCTAGATCCTGATCTCCAAAGTTGGTTTGTGTTTACCTCTATTATCACCCTAAAATTTTTGTTTCTAAAATTTGGAAAGTTTGCCTTGTTTCTAGTCATAGTCTTATAATAGGTTTTGAGTCATCTCATCTCAATAGTGTCATTCTCTTTTCCAAATAAAGTTTGACAGCCTCATTCAATGTCTTAGAAGCCTCACCATGTGTTTAGAAGTCATATATCACATAATTTTGAAATTTTTTGAAATTAGCTACGAAATCATGGATTTTGAACTAAGAGTTTTCGTAGCGAACTACGAAACCACTGAAACAGCCTGTTTCAGCATAAAAGACTATATTTTCTGCTTTTACTAGTTAACTTCCAGAAGGGTTCTTGAGCAACTGAGAACTCAATTTTGAAAACTAAAAGTGGATTTTCTTCTTCACATACTTAAATACAAAAACCTATTTTAGTTTCCTCAAATTAATTATGAGGTGGGAGAAATTTACGGTTAAACTTGCACTACGAAAATGCTGAAAGCCAAGCTTTGTCTTCTACTTTTAGCAGTCTTTTTCAAGATCAGTTTCTGGTCACAGTAAAAGGTACTTTGGAATTCATACGGAGGCTTCTCTTCATAAAATATCTATATGCAATAACCTATCTCACTTTCTTCGTAAGTGTTATCAGTTGGGAGATACTTAGATTTCTTTGAAACCCTAATTTCAAAGAACAAATTTTTCTTGTTTTACACGTCTTTTTCAAGGATAGATTCTGGACGCTGGAGAAGTATTTTAAAAAACCAAGAGAGGTTTTTGTTCTAGAAATAATGTACCACAAAAAAATACTTAATTTTCATAAAATATGTCATGGATGAGAAGATAAAGGCTCTATCCCACGTGCCAATTTTTAAGGATCCTAAACCTAAAAACAAGGAAACATGTTCCCTAATTTCTAGGGTTTATCATTAGCAGTAAGGTGAAAACCGTGGGAGGCTTCATCAAATTCGACCTCATGAGGTTGCAGCTACCAAATAATGCATTCAATTTTTGGTTAAGGTGGTTTAGTCATAACAAGGAGTTGTACTCCTAATTGTATTAGGACTCTAGGACTGTTAGTTAGTTGTTAAATGCATTTAAAGGTTTGTTTTATGGTTAGAATAGGTGTCACTCGTAGAAAATTCGAATTCTCTTGATGAGGGATGAGGGAATCCATGTTGTAAATGCTATATATAAAGCAAGAGGTCGAATTAGCAAAGGGTTGGAGACTTTTTGGCTTAGCTACTGCTATATGTGCAGACTATGTATATTTTTAACCTAATGCAAAGTTTCTACTTATACAACTCAAGATTCATGAAGAGTTTTGGCATGTTCTTATTTTGATGGAATTTTCTAGTACTTACATTACAGTGTTGTTTACTTATGATACTCATAACTCATCAATGATGCTTTGACTTCCTTCATAGATAAACTAACTGTGTTTCACTATTTTATATTTGCATTTTTGCACTTGAACTCTATAATGCCTTGACTTCCATGCTAGGTAGAATGTTTTGGCTTCACTTCTCAGGATTCAAAGAGATTTTTTAATGTCCTATTGTCTCATGGCTTTCCTCTTTCACTTACTTGCAGTGGTATGAATACATGTTACTTAGAACTCATCAATGATGCTCTAACTTCCTTCATGTATTTAGAAACTGTGTTTCCTTGCATTGTATCTTTGTTTTTTTGATGTATAAAAACTATCTATGCCCTAGCTTTCATGTTATCTTGATCTTGCTGTGGTACTGAAACATACTTTGACTCCATAGCCCAATGGTAGCTAGCATTTATCTTTCAACCTCATCTTTCAACCTATAAACCTATAAAATCACAAACCATAGAGTTAGCCATCTATCCATATCTTTAATCAATATCATTTACCCTTTGAGAGAGCCCTCTCAGGTTGAGGAGGCTAAGCCTTAGCTAAAAGATTGGTTTGAAATAGTTTCACTGAGATAGTCTGATAAGCAGCTGATCAGGGTGCTATTTTAGTGATAACATTTTGGTGTGTCTGTCGGGAGTCTAAAGATTATTCACTCCCGAAATCAAGAAAGATGAACTTCTGAAGGTAGTAGCAGCTCATAAAGTTTTTGAGACTGTAATCTACCTTGGTGACCCCACACATCAAATAACAAATTGGAAAGTGACTCCACTGCTAGAAGATTAGTAGCTTGATGAAGTTTGAAGATGAGTTCCATTGCAAGAATGAATGCTAGGTATGCCCCTGTGAATCAGTCTCATATCCCTGGTTTTCCAAATCCCATGCCAAAGGTTTATTGGTTAGATGGTCTTCCAATATACAAAGATGAAGAGAAAGACAATGTTGCTCTTCATTTGGTTAGGTTCCATATGCATGTCCGCAGTCTTAAGGTTCAGTTCCATGAAGATTGTCTCATGAATATGTTTATGACCACTTTAGAAGGAAAAGCATGGTCTTGGTATAAAATCTTGGAAAATGGTTCATTATATTCTCTTGCTGATTTCCATGATGTATTCTATGACATGTATAAAGAGTTTCATCCCTCCTTATTGCTGGTCAAAGATTGTTGTAAACATTTTGTGAGTTTTACTCAATATTTGGAGGATTTTTATGATGATGATGAATTCATGGATGAAGAAATTTTAGAGGCTCTTCATAAGAATACATTTCAACACCAAGAAAAAAGGATAACATCCCATGAAATGCAAAATGGAAATTAGCAGGGGTTTACTTATGAAAATCATATTACATCCTCTAAGATTGATGTAGAGATGCAGCAGACTTGTCAGTCTTCGGATCGTAATGAAGATGAAAATAATTGCAAACACCAAGAAGAAATACTGGAAGAAATTTTTTATAACCCTCAGGCGGCAGAAAAGGTTGATCATTTATGTAATTCCTTGCAGCAGATTACTTCAAAGAATGATGATAATAGTGAGGAAAATAACATTATCTATGGGAATCATGAAGAAATGCAGTTGGATAGCATATCAAAGGAATTTTGTGTGGCTGAGAATCATTTGTATGAAGATATAAAATGTTATGAGAATCATCAAATTAATCATGTATTTTTTGACCCTATAGTTGATTACATGGAAAAGATTTGTTGTTCATATTTCCAGTTATATTTTTATCTTGAAGATCAGTTACATCTCATGCTGACTTAGTTATTTCAGTATCATGTTTATTTTTGCTTCAAGCACAGCCAAGAGATTCAAGTGTCAGATCAAATTAATGATTGGCTTCATTGGAAGTTTCATGTTCCTTGAGATGCAAATGGAGGTTGGAGTTGATAGGGTAGGTAGGAATGTGCAAATAAGCTCAAGGTAGGTTGACTGAGCATTTGTTTCAGTAGGTGCAGTTTGAATTCTTCTTTAAAAAATCATTAAAGGCTTGAGGAGAAAAATGGGAAGAAGTTCAGAGTTTTATTCTAGAGGATGGATAGCAGCACTGGAGCTATAGGTTCTTAGTGTACCACAAGGGCACACTATCCCTAGTGGTGTTGGCCGAATAAATCATTCTTGTGGACAACACTGATCTCCCTTGTATCGAATGATATCTAGCAACAAGAAGCACAAGAAAATCTACTTTTCTCTAAACATGTTTCAATTCATAAATGAAAACTAAGAGGTGTAATAGACCCTACCTC
>APFE030295826.1:288226-317934 GCA_000404065.3 Pinus taeda
AAACAAGCTTTGGAAATGAGAGAAAGACATCAAAAAAGCAATGTAACTCTGGTTCCGCACTTTCTCTCACTTTTGCCTGCGGGCCCGCACCTTTTGTTCAGAGTATCTGCATACTTATACGCTCTGTACGTAAAGGGGAGGGTGCGTACCCCTGTGAAAGTCAAAAGGCGCAATTTTTATCTTAAAAAACTCACTTTGGGTTAATTCTAGATGTTTCTAGAAGGATTTTTGACGTGGATTGTTCGCTCCAAAGTGGTTCATGCATCCCATAAGAAAAGGAGCTAATCCCTTGTTAGGAGGAGCTATCCCTTTGAAGGAGGATTCTATCCCTTTGAAGGAGGACCTAGTAACTGACCTCCATTGCACTATAAATTGAGGCATTGGGTTAGTGGCTCGGGAGGTTAGAAGCTGAACTTTTGAGGGTAAATGCTAGTGAAATCAAGACTTCCTATTTGAGCTTAAGAGGAGAGATCACATACCTTTTTGGCTTCATTGAGGAGTGAGTGAAGCTTGTCAAAGTAGAGGAGACTTCTTGTTGGACCCTGGGAGGAGCTTGTACAGCGTCAAGGCAAAGGTTGTAAAGTTCTTCCTCTTTTGAATTAATACAATCAGGCTCATTTTTCTCAACAAGTATCTCATGTTATTTGTTTCATGGATTCCTTGACTTTCATGTTAAATATGTTCTATAATACTGGTTATTCAGGTGCTATTTAATCGTTTTCCTTGTTTGTGTTTGCAGGTTTTCAACAAAGGAACTTGGATCAAATTAGCGAAGGCATCCCCAAACTTGCGTTGGACATGAGGTAGGCCTTAAACACATTTATTTTCCATTATTTATAAAAGCACATTTAGAGAAAGATAGTGTCTGGTTGGTTTGCTTGTCATTAGGTCTTCTTTAGATTCTAGGAAGGTCTATCTTGTCCGCAAGATCGACTCATTCCGCATGACACAGGGTCTTCATTTCTACTTCCCAAACTAGTAGGATTCTATCCATGTGAATGAATGTGTTGAAGTCGAACATGGTAGAAACCACTTGATTACTAGCCAATGATGTAAACTGTTAACAAGTGTGGAAGGAACCACCAGTAATTTCAATGGCCCTCAAAGTACTTAGTACAATCCATGAAATGTGAATGAATGAGTCGATGTCGAACACGTCACAGAATCCTTTGGTCGAAGGTCAATGATGCACCCTGTCGTCAAAAGTGAGAAACCTGTCATTGAGGCATGTAGATTCCAAGGTATTGACGATTTCTAGATCATCTTTCTAGATAATGAGTCGGAGTCAATAGAAAGCGATCCGTCATAGGCAAGCCCACAACACGAAATCATAGATCAAGTATAAAGAAATATATTTAGCAAGAGCTAACTCAAGGATGGTCAATGATGGATGACAGATATTTTGTAGGTGAATGGTTTATTTACACAGACCCCTTGAACACATAATGACACTGTAGATGGCTTGGTGACAATTGACCCAAAGCTAATACCCAGAAACTGGCTGAAGAATTTCAATGTGGCTTGATTAACTGTTAGGTAAAGGATTTCCCAACCCAGGTGAATAAAAGTGTCGTGTTCAAGAGTGATGGAAAGTTTTTCAAACACAAAGTACACAAACAAGTTCATTTTTCTCTCTTTTCCCCCACCATTTCTGGCAAGTACCTCTTTATTTTTGACAAGCTTGAGGAGGATAACATTTGCTTGGTTATAAGCTCATCCTTCAGATGAGTCCAACTTAGTTTAGATTCGAACCCTAAGAAGGAGTGGTTCATTCCTATTTGTAATTGAACAGGTCATTTACTGTTAAATTTTAACGAGTCCAGTATTGGAGAAACTTGACGTTTTTCAATTTTAGGGAGTCAGAAGAAAACGTTAAGAAAACTCCATGGTTGTCCTTTTTCATAAATTTGTGTCTCCCAAGCCCAAAAAAGTATAAAACAATACTTGAGAGAACCACTTGACCATTATGATCAAGGCGTACTTTTCATAATTAGTGCCTTCAATCTGAAAAAGTAAAAAAGTGATCGAAAACACGTCATTTTATTACCAATATCAAAGTTGAAATGACAAAAGTCCGGCAATCTTTTCATGTTTATACGGTCAGAAAAGAGTTGTAAGTGGACCGTCTTTTTAATTCTGTTTTAACGAGTTTAAAAAGGAAAAACTCGGCAATCTTTTCATATTTTACGAGTCAAAAAAGAGCTTAAATAGGACTCGTCCTAGAGGAATGAGTGGTATAAACTATAGCAACTGGTTCCGGAAATGGTGGAACCGCTCAAAACATGTAATGGTCAAGAGGCTGGCTAACAAAACCACTCATAACTGTGGTCCCTCAGGAAAGGTAAAACAACCAAGTGAAAGCATATGATCAGCCAAAGAGATGGTGGCGATGGAATGAAAACAACCAAGGCTCATCTAACATAATTTAGCAGATAAAAGGGCAATCAATGGGTATGAGTTCATTTTTACACAAGCTTGAACCATAGAGAACTTTGCTTGGATTCAGTTTCATTTTTACACAAGCTTGAAACGAAAATCTATGCTTGTTATAAGTTCACATAACCCCTAGCATAACGACGCAAGCCAAGGCTCATCTAACAGAATTTAGCAGATAAAAAGGAAATCACGAGATGTAAAATATGTATGGGTTCATTTTTACACAAGCTTGAACCATAGAGAACTTTTCTTGGATTTGGTTTCATGTTTACACAAGCTTGAAATGAAAAACTATGCTTGTTATAAGTTCACATGCCCCCTAGCATAACGACGCAAATCAAGGTACATGCCCCCCAAGCTTCATTGCATTCAACCAGGTGGATGAAAAGAAGGTTTACTTTCAAGGTCTTGAAAAGACTCGACTTGAAAAGGGAGGTGTTTCATTTCTTAAAAAAGGTTGACACAGGAAAAGAACTATCCTCAAAACCCTTGTTTCATTTTTTAAACAAGCTTGACACAAGACAAGGAACTATGCTCTAAAATCCTTGATTCATTTTTTAATGAGCTTGACTCAAGACAAGGAACTATGCTCTAAAATCCTTGATTCATTTTTTAACGAGCTTGACACAAGACAAGGAACTATGCTCCAAAATCCTTGATTCATTTTTTAAATGAGGTTGAGACGGGAACAAACTATCCTCGCAACCTAGTTTCTACAATATACCTATATAACCTAACTACCTATATAACCTAATGATTCATTTTTTTAATGAGGTTGACACAGGAAAAGAACTGTCCTCATGCCTGATTCATTTTTTAAGGAGGTCGACTCAGTAACAGGAACTTTCCTTGAAACCATTGTTTCATTTTTTAATGAGCTTGACACAAGACAAGGAACTATGCTCATAATTCCTACTCTCTACAATCTGCCTATATAACCTACTGATTCATTTTTTTTAATGAGGTTGACATAGGAAAAGAACTGTCCTCATACCTGATTCATTTTTTAACGAGGTTGACTCAGTAACAGGAACTTTCCTCGAAACCCCTTGTTTCATTTTTTAACGAGCTTGACACAAGACAAGGAACTATGCTCAAGACTCCTTTCATTTTTTAACGAGGTTGAGACAGGAACAAATTATCCTCACATCTCATTGATTATGGTTTCCAACTAGAAGAAAGACATGTCAATGGACATACCTTGATCATGGCTTCCAAGAGGTCTTCGTCAAAAGGAAGAATAGTTCTCTGGAAGGAACACATGTCAAGGGACTCAAGAGGGATAAGAACATCGCATTCAAGAAATCCCATAGAGTTTTCCATGTCAATTACTGGATCTAAATCAAAGGAAGATGCGCAAATAGTGAGAGGCTCACTTACATCGGTAACTGAAAATATGGGACTAGTTGCCACATAATTAACCCGTGGTGGGGTAGATACCACTTTAGAATTGGGAACATTTAGGGGTGTCATATTATTGGTAGTTGAAACAAGACTAGGGAATGAAATCTGGTCTACAGTCAAAATATTTCCATTATGAGGGAAAGACATCACATGAAAGAGTCACGTCCAAGGAGTAAATTGAAATCCAAGGGACCTCGAGCTACCATAAGATCAATATAGACAGTTTTACCTTCCAAGGTAATAGAAAACTTAGGAAGGATCCCTAAAGGTTCACTAATGGTTTCTTAAAAGCTTTCAGATTCTACATAATAGGCACAAGCTGAGGGGAACCCAAAGCTTTCCAAGTAGTTGAGGATAAAATACTAACAGAAGCACCTTCATCTACTTGTGTGTGGTGTATGTACCTACCACCAACTTTGATAATGATTTGGAAAGGGATGGAGGAAGGAAGACGAGGTTCTATCAGTCTATTCCAATCAAAGGAAAAGACCTCAGTACTTAGAGGGGGTTCTATAAAAACAGGTGAAATGCCCCTCGACGTAGAAGAATCTGATGTAACAAGAAGAACTTGAGCAGTATGAAGTTTACTCTCTAAAGGGAGAGTGGGATCGACCAAATGTGAAATTGAATTGACCACTTGATCAACTAATGGATCATCAGCCTGAGTGATATGAGTTTCACTCTCCAATGGAAGAGTGGGATCAACTATACTTGAAATTAGATCAATCACTCCATCAGTTGATGGTAGGTTGGGAGATAGTTTACAGTAACCAATTGGAAATTCTTGTTGTGGAACAGTAAGGTTTTCCAAAAATTTTGAGGCTTCATCCATGTGAGGGAAAATGTGAGTTTTATGACTCCCTTTGCATAACTTACAAGGAAACCTAACTTTACCCTTTTTCCCGGGAACCTAATTATCATTGGTTGATGGATCAATGCAAATTTGATGAGATTTTCCTGACCATACTTCGAAAACCTTTGGAATACTAGGACAACTGATAAGGAAGTGGTCACCCTTACAAAGCCTACAAGGGTATTTGGGTTTACGATGCATGTTGGAGGTTTCCTCAACACAACTAACACTTACAGCCTTGGTTGGTTGGTTGACTTCTTTCTTATCTTGCTTCTTCTTCTTCTTCTTCTTCCCTTTCTTCTTCTTCTTAGCCACCTGTTTACTAGCGTCAAGGCTTTTACCAAGCGAAGAGGAAGAAAAGGAGGAAGAAATATTAGGCGAAGAAGGTAAAGGGTCAACAGAAGGTTGGTGATGTTGAGATGGTGAATTCTATTGAGGTGAAGCATTCAGTTGAGGTGGAACAATTGGAGTATTTGGGGCCAACGAAGTTGAAAATAACCATATTAGTAAACATATTGTAAATCCAGGTAATGAAAAAGTAGCCATATAAGGAGGTCCAACATTTTCAAAGCAAGGAAAAGTACTAGGATTCTCGTTAAGAGGGGTTCCTTGGTTGGTAAATTCCGGAACAGTTGCCATTATATTCAACTTCAGTGAATTTTATTAACAATTTGAAACTAAAATTAACAATTCACAATTCACATGTAACAATTAAAATTCACAATTCACACCTATGGTCTCTAAAAGTATAAATAAACAAATTAACATGCGCTATCAAATCTAGGAGTCAAACCACACACAAACAGTAACTTTCCGTACCGAAAACACTAGTTGGTGATGAAATCCAACGTCGCAGAGTTCAATACAGAAATGGTAGTTGGAACAGTTACCCTGACAACCTACTTAATGAAATAGATTGGCACAAGTTTCTCCACAAAACCATCTCGAGTGAAGAGAACCCCCTAGAGAGTCCAAGTGAGTCTAGTCGACGTTTGCTCCATGTACAGTGAGATCTTCCCTCCACCGTCACCTTAGGAAAGAATCCTATAGATAATGGCCACTAAAGTTACCAACAGAAACAAATATACCTGGGGGAACAGTCTACGATCCGATACACACGCAAGGGTAGAGTAACAAAGCTCAATCCCCTTGAAGGCTCCTTGACATAATCCAAGGTTTACCAACAAGTGACCCCAGGCTCCTCAACAATGGTCAATCCGAGGTTTACCGTTTTTAATACGTGAATATCTGCCATCGTTCCCAATGAGGAAGGATTGATTCCCACACTGGTTCGGACACGATCTCGTGCTTCTCCTTTAAGAGGAGCTTTCCCAGAGCATAGATGCAACAATTGGATTTCTCTCCTACGCAAGATCAACTACTTGTTTGTTTTAACTATCTTGGAGAGTTAATTACTCCCTACTCCAAGATACTAGCCTAAGCTATGTTGGTGATAAGAGCCCTAGAAATGAAAAAATTACTAGATGAATTTTAATTAAGCGTTGTGTTATTTAGGCTGTTATTACTCAAAAGGGTAAATGGATATGAAACCAATGGTGTTATGACCTGACCCAAAACTGAATGCAATTGAATATGATAATGTAATCTTTTCAATTCAATGAATCCTAACTAAAGTAAGGAGAGAGTTTCCATTCACTTCCAATAATGCAAAAAATTGATCACAAAGAGAAAATATAACAAATTCTCTAATGCACTAATTTCATCAAGAAAAACTAATGCAAATCAATTCCAAAACAGTTTTATTTTTATTTTTGTGTGTTTAAAACAAGCATAAAAATATGTAAATTCAAATCAAAGAAAACTGATCTAAATCTACGATTAATTTTCAGAATGTAAACTATACAATTGGAATCTATGCACAATTCACTTAAAAAGTATGCAAATGTAATCTATGCACATTTTTCATTCATATTCTGAAAATGAGAATTCTAACTATGAAAATGTGATCTACGAAAGAGAATCCTCAAACACAAGATGATTCTAATGTAATCTAAGAACCAATCAAGTGCAAGTCAAGAAAATTGGGTGAGAGTTCCAAAGATCAAAAAATAAAAACACTCAAAGGCGATTAACACTCATACACAATTTAGCCCCCCCTGGCAAATGAGGGGGAAATTGTTTTGCAAAATAAAAAGCAAAAAGATGAAAAATTGTGAAAAAACTGAGACAAACCTCCAAGTAATGACCAAAGGAAATCAAATTAAGGATTTCTCAAAAAAGAGACTCAAAACATCCAATTAACTTAATGAATATTGATGAGAGGAAGAATTTGCTGAAAGAAACTCATAAACAAGGCTTTTTGATAGGATATATGCATATCTGGGCAGAGACTAAAAGCTATTAAATAATCTAAACTAAACTAGACGAAAAGATTTCAAGATTTTCAAAAATTTTGACAAGGTCCGCAGGCCCCCAGTAAAACCAGGTGTGGTACTGCTCTGTGCAGTAAAGTAATAGTGCGGTCAGGTCCACACTATAACTTAAGCAGAACATGCGGTCCTCGTGAAAATTTCTAAAAAATAAAAAAACAATCTAGGACCTACAAACTACCCAAGCCCACACACATCAAGCAAAAACCAGAAACAAAAAATTAAGTTTCTCAAATCAAAGATAAAGGAAGATTAAACAATCAAATCCCATCCCCAATGGAGTCGCCAATTTGTTGGCCGGATAAATTGTTCTTGCAGACAAGACCGATATCCCTAGTATCGAATGATATCTAGCAACAAGCAGCACATGCAAATCTACTTTTCTCTAAACATGTTTCAATTCATAAATGAAAACTAAGAGGTGCAATAGACCCTACCTCGGTCCAATTCTTATTTGTGGAAGCTTTGTTTCAACAGCTTCAAGAAATTCCCTTTTAATAACTTGCATACACAAACAAACACACATCAAAGAACACCTGCATAGATACTATAATAAAACATGTTCATTATGAAGATCAAGGAGCTCATAAAATAAACCATTAGAGACAGTTCATTGAGAAAAAACAAACTTGATTGTATTAACTTTATGAATAAAAGAACCTTACAACCTTTGCCTTGATGTTGCACAAGCTCTTTCCAGGGTCCAACAGGAGTCTCCTCTACTTTGACAAGCCTCACTCACTTCCCAAATGAAATCAAAGGTATGTGATCTCTCCTCTCACAAGCTCAAAAAGGAAGTCTAATTTCCAGCAGCATTTACCCTAAGAAATCTTCAACTTTCAACCTCCCTACAACCAGCCCAATGCCTGATTTATAGTGAAAATGGAGGAAGTTGCAATCCACCATTGAAGGGATAAGTTCCTCCTTCAATGGGATAAGCACCTCATATCATGGAGTTAGCTCCCTTAGTTATGGAATGGATGAACCAAGGTGGAGCGGACTTGCCAGCGTAATATTCCTTCTAGAAGCGTCCAGAAGTGACCCAGGGTGAGTTTTTAAGAGCGAACTCACACCTTTTTAACTTTTACAGGGGTTCACACCCATTACTTAACAGACAGAGTGGTCAGGTTCGCAGGGGACATGACCATTGGGTGCGGCACCATAGGCAATGCTAGAAGAAAGTGTGAAACCAGGATTTAAGATATTTTTAAGGTCTTTCTCCCATTTTCAAGGCTTGACATGAAGAGCTAAGGCTTAAGACTTGCAAAGGAGGTATGTATGAGTGGTGATGAACTCACACAATCTGTAGAAAGTCATGGTGACAATTGTTTGTGTAACAAGTGGGGCCATTGTTATCACCCTAAAATTTTTGTTTCTAAACTTTGGAAAGTTTTCCTTGTTTCTAGTCATAGTCTTATAATAGGTTTTGAGTCATCTCATCTCAATAGTGTCATTCTCTTTTCCAAATAAAGTTTGACAACCTCATTCCATGTCCTAGAAGCCTCACCATGTGTTTAGAAGTCATATATCACATAATTTTGAAAATTTCTGAAATTAGCTACGAAATCGTGGATTCTAAACTAGGATTTTTTGTAGCGCGCTATGAAACCACTTAAACAACTTGTTTCAGCATAAAAGACTCTGTTTTCTTCTTTTACTAGTCAACTTCCAGAAGGGTAACTAAGCAGCTGAGAACTCAATTTTTAAAACTAAAAGATTATTTTCTTCCTAACATATTGAAATACAAAAACCTCTTTCCGTTTCTTCAAATTCGTTATGAGGTGGGAGAAATTTATGGTTAAACTTGCACTATGAAACTGCTCAAAACCAAGCTTTGTCTTCTGGTTTTAGCAGTCTTTTTCAAGATCAGTTTCTAGTCACAAGAAAAGGTATTTTGGAATTCAGAAGGATGTTTCTCTTCATCAAATCTCTAGATACAATAACCTATCTCAATTTCTTTGAAACCCTAATTTCAGAGAACAAATTTTTCCTATTTTACATGTGTTTTTCAAGGATAGATTCTGGATAGCTGGAGAAGTGTTTTAAAAACCCAAGAGAGGTTTTTGTTCTAGACATCATGGAATACAAAAACCTCCTTTAGTTTCGTAAAATATGTCATGGATGAGAATAAAAAGGCTCTATCCCACGTGCCAATTTTCAAGGATCCTAAACCTAAAAACAAGGAAACATGTTCCGTAATTTCTAGGGTTTATCATCAGCAGTAAGGTGACAACGTGGGAGGCTTCATCAAATTCTACCTCATGAGGTTACAGCTATCAAATAAGTCATTCAATCTTTAGTTAAGGTGGTTTAATCATAACAAGGAGTCGCACTCCTAATTGTATTAGGACTCTAGGACTGTTAGTTAGCTGTAAAATGCATTTAAAGGTTTGTTTTATGGTTAGAATAGGTGTCACTCATAGAAAATTCTAAGTCTCTTGATGAGGGATAAGGGAATACATGTTGTAAATGCTATATATAAAGTGAAAGATCGAATTAGCAAAGGGTTGGAGACTTTTTGCTGAACTGCTACTCTATGTGTAGACTGTGTATATTTTTAACCTAATGCAGAGTTTCTACTTAGACAACTCAAGATTCGTGAAGAGTTCTGGTATTTTCTTATTTTGATGGCATCTTCTAGTACTTACATTGTAGTGGTGTTTAGTTATGATACTCAAAACTCATCAATGATGCTCTGACTTGCTCCATAGATAAACTAACTGTGTTTCACTGTTTTATATTTTCATTTTTTCACTTGAACTCTATAATGCCTTGAATTCCATGCTAGGTAGAATATTTTGGCTTCACTACTCAGGATTCAAAGAGACTTTTTAATGTCCTATTGTCTCATGCCTTTCCTCTTTCACTTACTTGCAGTGGTATGAATACATGTTACTTAGAACTCATCAATTATGCTCTAACTTCCTTCATGTATTTATAAACTGTGTTTCCTTGCATTGTATCTCTATTTTGTTGATGTATAAAAACTCTCTATGCCTTGAATTTCATGTTAAGTTGATCTTGTTGTGGTACTGAAACATGCTTTGACTCCATAGCCCAATGGTAGCCAGCCTTTATCATTCAACCTCATATTTCAACCTATAAACCTATAAAATCACAAACCATAGAGTTAGCCATCTATCCATATCTTTAATCAATATCATTAACCCTTTGAGAGAGCCCTCTCAGGCTGAGGAGGCTAAGCCTTAGCTAAAAGATTGGTTTGAAATAGTTACACTGATATAGTCTGATCAGCAGCCTATCAGGGTCCTATTTTAGTGATAACAACCTCTATCATTTCTTTTTCTGACAACTTAGAAGAAATTTTGGAGTGATAACACGAGGATTAGCCATGACAAAAATATATTGTATTTGCTCTGTGATTATAATTTTATATGTTTGATGGGTATATGTTCGATGGCTGGTTTATAATGTTGTTCGTTTAATTTTTTACTCATGCTCTAATTACTGATAAATCTATTATATATATAATATATATATATATATATAGATCTTTCAAAGGATATTAATATTAATATTTCATCAATATATATGGTTAGGTGATTAGGACAATTATAGGGTTATAGGATAGTGAAGCATATTTCAAAATTTGAAGAAAGACATGAAGATTCCATGATGAGATAATTTCTATTTTTTTAGGGTATGAACCATAAGGTTGGCTTAGGCATCTCTGTAGTATGAAAAGTATAGCTTCTCACAAATCTTCGAGTGAAATATTTCACAGGAATTGTAGCTCAAGACATTGGAAATTTTGATTACATCGATTGAGAGTTATTGGAAACCTTAGAAAAGGAAGGTATTATTATTTACCTTGAAGGAAATCATATTGAAATACATTCCTATGATAAATGTACTATTCTAAAGGATGGTTTATGCACAAAATTTGAAAAATATAGCCCTATTAACCACACAAATGAAGGTCACCATGAAGACTACGAGGACAATGTTATGCAATATCTAGGTGATGATGAGAGTAGCATTGCTTTAGGGACTATTGTCTATGATTTTTATGAGGGAATTAGTGGATTCCTTTTTTGACATGGTACTATAGATTTAAAGATTTGTAAGGGACCCAAGAGGGAAAACTACTAGCATCATTGGAGAATGTAGTGTAGAACCAAAAGTTAGCCTCATAATATGATCTATGACTATTTTGTGGTATATGGGAATCATTTTAATGATATTTATATTGTTGGCCTCATTTTAAGTAGATGTTATTCAATAATATAGTGCAATAGTTGAGATGGATAAACCTTTAGCTTCAAATCATGGCATATGCATAGATAAAATGTTTTATGAGGAGCTTATGCTAGAACGACTAGGAGGATTAAAGTCAACTAGTCAAGGTGCCCTTAAATTCCTTGAAAATGAAGGCCCGAAGTTGTACATGTTTTTTGGGAGTTGGAAAAGTGAACACTAGTTCTTATAGTTCTTTTGGTGAGAAAACGCCAAAATATATGCCTACAACAATAATTAATGTTTGGGATCGAAATTTTGCAATCTTATGTGGCACAATTGAAGACAACTATGCATGTGATGAAATATAGGTAGTGACCTTATTTCCTTTTTCTACCAATGCTCATTTTGAGTGATATCTTGAAGTAAGGATGGTATTATGCAATATAATTATTCAAAATCATATATGTTTTATTTCAAGGGTCCTCCCATCTATGATACTTATGATCTAGGTGGTAAAAGGGAATGAAAAGCTAATTTTGGATGTGAAACTCAATTAGGAGATTTTATCTTTGTTTTTGTAGTTCCATGTGGTTAAGGGTAGGTAAATGTTTCCCTAGTATTTGATGATATTTCAAGCTTGGAAAGAAGATATATTTCTACCAAAACATAGAGAGGGGATGATGTTTTTTGTGATGTTGTAGTCCTTCATCTGGGAAGAATATTGAAGCATCTTCCCTTCAAAGTGTAGGCACTGAGAATTTGTAGAAATTCTTATCTTGTTCTCAATACATTGTTTTGGGTGTTTAATCAAGTCTGAACCCCCAATCTAGAAGAGAGAGGACTTCCAATTGATGTTTTTGTGAACCTATTGGCTTCTACTAACATGCTTACAATGTGGTCCACACTAGGCCATGTTGAGTGTTGGGTATATAAAACCCACCTTACTTTAAATGATTGTAACTTTGGTTAAATTAACATAGAAAGAGGGATGGTGATTGACTATGTCTAGTAGTTCCTCATATAATGATTGAGGTTGATTTTATCAACCTATCCTCTACCTATAAGTAAGGATTATGCATTAGTGAAATATCTAGAATATACACAAAAAAGAATTTGTTTTAAGCATTTTTTATCTTAAAGGACACCTAGACATAAGATTTAGTTGGTAAAAAAAGTGTTACATCTCTAATTAGGGATATACCTAATTACCTAATCTACAAAAAATAATGTATAAAAAACATCATTATTTCTAAAGTGAAAATTCAACATAAGCTCATATGAAAGTCAATCATGAACCTATATAAACTAACATAAACATAATTATGAAGAAAAAATGATTAGGAAAAAAAACATGAACACTCTAAAAGCTTAATAACACAAACCAATGAAATTAAAAGGATCTTTGAACTATGAAGGGTAAGAAGTTTTCTCAAATGGAAGGGTAATGAGTTTTCTCAACCTATGGACTATAAAGTATATTATAAGCTAGTTTCTCTCATTATGTAAGTAGGTTATATAATATTATTAATAGCACCATTATTTATGACAACAATAACGACGGCGATGATGATGTTGATGATGATGATAATGATGAAAACAATGATAATGACAATGATGATGACGATGAAAACAACGACAATGTTGACGATGATGATGATGATGATGATGATTGACGATGACGTTGATGATGATGATGAAAATTTTGATGACAATCACAATGATGATGACAACGATGCTGATGCTAATGAAGATGACAAAGATGATGATGACGATGATGATGTTGATATCATGATGATGACAAAGATTTCATTGATGGAATTAATGATGATGATGTTGATGATGATGATGAGGACAATGGCATGGATGATGATTGAAATGATGATGATGATGAAGATAAATATTTCATTATATGATGATGATGATGATTATTTTCATAATGATATTGATGAAAAATATGATGATGATGATGATGAAGAAAGATGATGATGATGATTATGACGATGATTAGAACATGGTTTTGTCCTAACATTTTGATTTGAACATAGGTTTGTACTCGTTTATGAACTCTCTGAATTATTAATTTGAACTTAGGTTTTTCTTTGTGCCCATTCAAAGTTCACTCTATGTGGGGTCAAATAATAATTTCCACTAATTATTAAATGGAAAACCTTGGAAATTATTAGACGAACCAAAGTTAAAATTAGAGATGATGGTATAAACCTAAATGAGCTTCTCTTCGTTTCAATTATAATATATTCTCTACTGAATAAGGCAAACCACTTGAAGGTGGATGCTCATATCGACCCTCCCCCCCCATCACATCACTCTCAATTCCTTGATACTTAATTTATATACTATAACATATTTGAAAGAAACACAATACCAATCAAACATAAAAACTAGGAAAATAAAAATTTAAGGTCAACAAAAGAGAACAAACCAATTGAAAAAATATAAATACATACCTTGTAAATTTCAACATTTTGATATCATTGATATTCTTCGTCATCAAACTCATGATTTGTATCATCCAGTTCATAATCCATGTTCAAAGGATTCACCATATCAACATCATAATCATCGTCTATATCATTAGATGGAACATGCTCTTCTACATTTGTTTTAACTTCTTCAAGTTATTCATCCGAAAAGATTTAAAATGTATCATCCAATTCATCCAAATTAACATTTTCTCAAGTAACATATCCTTGAAATTCTTTGACGTCTTTTTCTAACACATGAACCTCTTGCTCCTCTACATCATCTTCTTCATCAATTTCATCTTGTTATTTTACTGGCCTTCCTCTTGGATCATATATAACAACATATGACCAACCTGCTTTACCTACAAACTCTACATAAAATACTTTTCCACATTGTCTTGGAGGAACATAGGGCTCCATGCCTAGCTCAACATTCCTTTTATCAACCATGGTAAATATATTATCATGCTCAATCGTAGAAATTTGATAGAAATTGCAATTGCTCAAGATTTTGAAATGAAAACAAGAGACATAAATTCTACTCTACTAATCCATAGAATGGAAATCACAATTTAGAACAACATGCAGAAACATGCAACAAGAAAAACCACAAGTACACAATGATTTCTAGGGAAACCCAACTCGGAAAAACCCCTCAAGACTTTTTACATTAATAAGTTTGATAGAGAAACTATTAAAATTGATAGCTTGCAAGAGAATAATTGTTCTCTCTACTGATTGAGCACCTCTAGACAACACTTAGACACTTATGCCTCCTGTTATCCTCCACGATATCCAAGGCTGAGAAAGGAGATCTATGGAGGTAACCTCAAACCACTAAGGGTTCAACAACTAGCCCTGCTAGAATAGAGAGGGACCTCTCTATAAATATCATAGCCAAATATGACTAGAGTGGAAAAATATATTGGGCTAGGTATGTTCAGATCTAGGGTTTTGAAATTAAGGGTTTTTCTAGATCAGGAGTGAAAATCAGGGAACTAGGTGAAAAGATCAAAGGTTTCAGTTGCAAGAGATACAGAGGAGCAAGGTAGGTATGCTTTTGTGATAATTTAAGATTTGTTCAATGTAGTGTAGGGTGGAAAAGAAAATATTCAAAATGAGTATGGAAAGCTTGAATTCATTTAATAGAAAACTAAATACAAAAAATGATATTCCTAACCAAAACAAATATCAATTAAAAGAATTCTGCTTAAAACCTCTTAGGAAAATCACTGAAGAAGGAAGATATGTAAAAGAGACTTGTATATCATTCATATAAAACTATAACGGAGAGAAAAAAATTATCACAAACTCACAACACAAGAGTTCTTGAATAATAGCTGCAACTGTCCTTTGATTTACTGTAAAAAGTGATGAAGTACAAGCTACAAGAGTTTCACTCTCTGACGTCCAACCCTTTCTCTAACTTAGATTGGGTTAAATATAGATATAAATATCAATTTACCCCTCTCAGGGGTAAAATCCAACATTGAAGGAACTTCTTACAAGAATATCTCCAACCATACCTAAGACTAGGGAGGTTAGAAACCAACTCCAAATTTGGTGCAAAACTAATTCATTTGACCATAAGAACCTATACAAGCATGAATCTACTTAATTTTTAATTTGAAAAACATAATTACACCTCAATTCATCATCACAACCCCTAAAATGACAAATTACATCAGAAAACATTGAATTAGACTGAGCAAACTGAGAAAATTGAGTTCCAAGCAAAAACATAGTGAATTGCCATAAACGTAGCGTGCATGGAGAAAACGTAGTGTGTTGCTTGTAAGTGACTTTTTGAGGGTTTACCGAGCTCCAAACCATGATATGAAAAATGTTGGAGAAAGCCTTGACTATCTACTACACCATAGAATCTTCAGGCACTAAAAAATACTGCTTATTGACCTCCATAAACCATTTCTCCCATAGCTACTCCAAAAACGTAGTGTGCCTCTGAAAAACATGATAGAAAGGTAGTTTTTTGGTACTTTTTTTACTTTTGGACCTAGAAACATCTGCTAACATGGATCTATAGTTACATAAATTTAATGTGCAGGTTATAAGGAATCCAAAAATGCAAAATTTTTGTGATTTGGAGGCCTCCAACAAAAATGTAGCATGGGACATGCTACCTTTTCTACCCAAAAACTATGTAAATTTTCCAAAATGTCAAAAATCTTCAAAAAATTCCAAAATTTGTTGAAAGTGCTTGAAATTTATTCCTTGGATCTAGGTAATGATTCTTCAAGCTACGAGTGAAGCCTTAGCCAACAACTCAAGCTTTTCCCCCTTGTTTTATTGAGTTAGGGATTCCCTTAGTTTTCTCTTCAAGTTTTGAATTCTGATTTGGGAAACCCTGTTTCTAGTGTAATAATGTCTAGCCATGTGCCTTAGTTGAAATGATGAATTTGAACCCTACAATTTTGACCTTATCACTCCTTAGGTTTGTGGAAAATATACCGGTTAATTTGGCATGATATCCTACATGTTGAATTTTCTCACAAACCACTAAACAACCCACCTTTTGGAAACATTGTTTGGAAAATGTTGAAGACCTAAATTCTTTGGTGTTAAGTGGATCAAACCTCGAAAAATGACGTCCTTTGTTGTATGGATTATTTCCTCCCTCCATTGTTCACAATTGCAAAGCAAAACCCTAGTGTAAGAGATGGGAAAAACAAAATTTTTAGAGGGAGAGGATTGGGATTAGTATATTTAGGTGAGGGAATGAAGGTGCTATGGAAGAGATATGTGGGTAATAGGGAGATGTGTTAGGAAGTTCAGGCAGGTGGAAAATGATGAAAATATTAAAGGGATTGTTGTAGGGAATTTAAACACAGTCCTAACCCTAAAACTGCAAAAAATGCAGCATGGAGACTAGGATTAGGCCTAGGGGTTAGGGAAAACAATGAGGAAGGGTAATGAAGGTTGTGGGGAGTGTATTTGGGTATGAGGAAGGGTAAGATAGGTAAGGAACTAAGTTATTGTTTTCAATTTCGAAATATGGAGCTTCACCCACCAAAATGCAACGTGGAGACCGTGGGAGGTTTGGACCACTGAAGCAATGAAAAAAACTGATGAAAGAAGATGGAAATAGCTTCAACTAACCTGTCAATCAATTGATGAAACTTTTACTAGCCCCATAAAACCCCTGCAAATGAAATCCTTGCTTCTAGGAATGAAAACATAGCAGACTATAGAAAATGCCTTTTGAAGTTTCAATTTGGTGTTGAACGTGATTGGATGACCTTTGCTAATGTGTTAGTGCTCAATGCCAATGGAATGAGCAATAGAAATAATTGCATGGTCTTTATAAGAGTACATTTCACCCTTTGTATATGTCATGGCATCACATCATCCTTCATTTTCAAACCAAAATTAAGGTGTTTTGCAACAATACCTTTATGAACTAAAGTAGTACCTTTACCTTTATTACATATGCCTCCTAAGATACTAACTCCCTTATGTGTGGACTCAAGACCATAAACATAGCTTTTTTAGCTGAAAATTAACATAATGATGATAATTACAATTGGTTACCTAGACCAAGACCTTTATGATTATTTGACTGATCTGTGACCTATAACACTTGAAAAGTGACATGACCATGATGCATAATGATATACATTAATGCTGAATGGAGTAGCACTGACCTAGACACACCAACCAATGATCAAAGTTTTTATTTGAATACCTACTGAAACCATAAAAAAACTTAACCTAGGACCCTAACAAAAACTTTGAAAGAGCACATTTGATCATTGATGACTGGCAGGACTGACATACACTAACACCTCCATCAACCTCTTATTTCCTTTCATAATTCTTGAGGAAATTATCTCCTAAAATATAGTAATTTCCTCCTATTTATTGCACAATTCCCAAGGATGAATCACATGACCTCATGCAACACTTGTACACTCAAACTAGTTGACAACTAATGTTACACTACCATTTCATCTCCACTTCAGTAGAGGAATTCAAATTCATTGCATGCACTAGCTAATTTGGGTTGATTGATCAATTAAATAACAGATCTCTGAGATAGATTGTTGTGCCACTTCACAACTAAACTTCAATGGACTCCAACAATAGTTAGCGGCCAGTTAATTGATTACAACTAAAAATAACTGAACTAGATTACTAAAATTTAGCAATTAGACATGCATAGCTAAAATCCAATCCCTCTAACTTGAATTTACTAAGTTAATTAAGTGACAAGAGCCATGTCACACTAGTTATTTGCCTCCAAGTTATCCTACTGATGTGGAAATTTGATTTACTCAATAAGTCAAATTGAGCCTTTCTTGCTACACTTTCTAACATCAATAATAGTTCTATTAGGATCACGTTCATGGATTCATAGTCTAAACCATTTGACATCAAACACAACTATTTTGAAGGATTTACAATCACACTCAAGTATATCATGCAGATACCCATAATATCGATTGTCAGCGACTTCTGGATTTCTGTCACCTTTAGAGGCAACATTGATAACTTAAAATACTACAATTATCCCATTGTTAGAAGTTTTCATCTATTCATCCAACCTTTTGATGTGAAATCTATGGCCATCACACCACATTTTGTTGTGGTGTTTCAATTGCAATAAGTCAAACACATAGAAGATGCATTATCAACTGATAAGCATATTTGTACTTGGAAAAGTTGTAAATTAAGAAAAAAAGCATGCCATATGCATCAATATAATTGTAAAAAAACTTAGTATGTGAATATCCTTGCTTGATAACATTTTAAACCATATTGTGCTAGATTAATTTCCCTCGTTGTAATATTGGTGTGTCCACTATGTTGAGCTTATTTGACCAATGTAGACACACCATACCATGATACCCTACCATTATTAGCTTGTTTGCAATTCTCAATCCATACCTTCATCCAATCAAGGTTGTTCACAATGTATAAATGTATTGCATCCTGCTCTTGATCCACTGTATTAAAATAAAAAAGTTCATATCTATATCTATATCTATATCTAATATATATATATATATATATATATATATATATATATATAATATATATATATATATATATATATAATATATATATATATATATATAGCTACCATGTTATGCCTTTATAATAATGGATTATGTAAGAAGACTAAAAATTAATTAAGTATGATATACATAAAAATAAAAAAATAAATGTACTATAAATCTCCAATATCTACTTACATCTCACTTTCCTCATTCTATCTTTCCCCAATAGGTGCTCCCCTTCAAATTTTTCATGGAGATGATATCCCAAATGTGATCCAATAAATTAATAATTTTTCCTATTGCAGGACTATATTGACAGATATAAACCATGGTTTGATATACCATATATCTACCATAGAACCCTTAGGAAGTTCTTCTTGTCTAACCAAAGCCTTAAGTGATTTGAAGTGCCACTCAACCATCCACATTAATCTTTTTTTCCACTGGAAAAATCGTAATCTTTCATTATAGTTGAAAAATTACATGTTGTAGATGCTTTTTAGCATATGCTGAAATGGCCCATAGCCATCTCTATGAGCCATAATAAAAAATGGCGCTCAATTTTTGTCAAAAAATATGCATTTATCATCCATCACCACGCAGGATGTTTGGTTTTTAGAAAAAAGACAAGAAACAAGTAAATAATGTACAAATGGGGGAAAGTCAAGCTTTTCTCCCTTTTTTCTTCTCAACCTTTCTCCACCCCACCTGAGACTCTATTGGAGTTATAATTGCTAGCACTGTATCAGCCACAGGTTGGGGATTGTCTTTATCAGAATCTGATGTGTCTAATATGTGGTGACATTTGGATTTGCTCATATCCATTATTTATGGTATCCTTGTCGACTGTACATTTGTAGATTCTTGTGGACTATGTCTTCTACTTCTGGTTCTTTGTTCATCTTATTGTTCTCGTTGGGGGTTTCATGTTCCACCTCTTCTTCCTCCTCGTCATCCGAGAGTGGTGGAGGAAATTGCCATCCCTTGGCTTGTTTCCCCTTTTCTTCTTCCTACAGGTGTCCTTTTTGGCTGTTGGACACATGCTTTGTAGGTGTCATATTTGTCAGCAAATTATGCATCTAAATGTTGAATTTTCGTAATCTAAAATCTATGACCAACACCTCTGTCTAAGCTTTAGTTGAATTTGCTCTAGAAGGCCTTTGCTGAGGTCTATTTCCACGCATATTCGTGCATAAGTGTAGATTCTTTCCTCCAGTCTTTGGGTGTCCATTACCGATCCCTATGAGTACTTGCTGACTCCAGAGGTGTAATGGGAGATTATGCAATCGCACCCAAATTAGCATCTTAGAGACAACCATTGTATCTGCATCAAAATTTGGGAACCATGGTGTGATGAAAAGGCCTGTGGATCCCCAGAACCAAGGTCCTTCCTATATTAAAAAGTCTCTAGCCTTTGTTGTAGGAAAGTTTACTATGAAGAAACCCTTGGAACAGAGATGTGTTTCACATTGTATAGTCCAGTTTGTGAAGATCCAATGAAAGAGATCAACCGGTATGGGCCAAAAATAGTTAAATATACATATTATTGCTTGTCTTTCATATATAGTGTAGTGCTCATCTGTTTCTGGTATATCTATGTTATATTCTGGGGTATGATTTAGTTGTTCCACAATGTATGGCCTTGCATCTATACTTGTTTGATTTGGTGTTGCTTCTATTGTGTTTTTCCCTTGAAGAATGTTTTTGTAGGATATGCTTCCCATTTGTTCCCCTGATGTGTTCCTGTAATTTTTGTACCAGTCCCACTTCCCTTACACCTGTAAGGATTTATGTTGTTTTCTGTCACACCCCCTCTTATTCTCAGATTGAGAATTATTGTTGACATGGGTGCAATTTTGTATTCCCTGAGATACTATGTGTCCTAGAGTACTCTGCCCCCATGTATCAAGTTTTTTTATTTGGTGGGATGTCCAAATTTTTGCAGTATGAGGTTATGTAGTTGTTTTACAGAGTCAGTCTCTTTTACCCAAAGTAATTGTGTTTTTCCGACAGGGGATTTGACAAAAACTTGGATGCTGTGGGTACTTATCGGGGTTCCAGATCTTGTTGCCAGCTGATATTGGTTTGTCCATGGATCTGAAAATTCTCCTTGCCACAGAGAGTGCTTTGCATTCCCTATGTTGTGACCGCTGCTTTCCTTGGAGTGATCATCCTTGCTGGCCTCGGTTCCATCCTCTGCAATCTCATATTCCCCTATTATTTTCTTGTTTTTTCTTGAAACCCTTGTCCAGCATATCGCTTTCACCCTAGATTGAAATGAGTTTGTTGTGGAAGGCAACAAAGCAGATCTTTCCTTGTTGGGTTTCTCGTCACCATAAATCCAATCCCTCGGGTGATTGCCTCTGTGAATATTCCCTAATAGGAAGCTGCAAGAGCGAGTGATTTTCAGAAATCTAAGAGTGGAAGACCCAGAGCATTTCTCAAGCTTGAGGGCTTACACCATGTGGTTGTGGCTCCTGACAAGAGTGGCGAGGTCACTGTCCTTAATGATCATTCGCTGCAAGTGGAGGGACTTGAGGCAGAGGTAGGACGAGGAGATCTCTTGTAGCCAAGGATGGGTGTAAGCTCCCCAGTCCTCTGGGATGAGGTTGAACATAGCGACCCTTGGCTTCCCCTTCAACACTAGCAAAGTAATCAGGTTTTGGTAGGCGGTGTTCCCCGACTTCCCTGCATATAGACGAGTGGACCTCTTCATCATGGTATTTTTGCATAAGAATGACCATATCGGGCCTCAATTTGGCACGAATTCCCTGCATCTGCTTAGATCCCACATTGTTTACAATGTAGACCAGCACTTGTGAGTATTTCTCCAGAAAATCACATATTTCCTTGTCGTAGACTACCTTCTTCTTGGCCTTGGTTCCCTTGAACCCCATATTTGTGCCACTCTGCAAACCCTAGAATCCCTCTCTCACTAAGACTAATTTCTTCCCATCCAAATTAATCTTGTGTGTACTGTACACTTTTCAATATCCTAACTTTGATGTATGAGGTAGTGTTCTTGTGCATTGAAAAATGACAGAGGTAAATACTTTTGCATTTCACACATTAGACGAGGTATTAGGTTCCTCCAATACTTTATATCTTCTTTATCGATTTATTTAGATGAAAAACATATACAAATGAAGCAAGAAAATCATAGGTTTCAACAAAAAAGTATATAGTACATGAGGACAAGTAAAACACATGCAGTCAAATATAAGTTGTACACCAAATTATTGAATAAATTACACTTTGCACATAAATCTCCACTTACCTCTTGTATTTTCCAAGATCATATATAACTTGTTTGATATTGTTGTCAAAGTTTCCCAAGAGAGATAGAGGTAGAACATACTATAACAAAAATAATGATCTATCATTATTTATTCCCAAATTAGTATAAAAAAACTCTAACAATATGTTTCACCAATGTACAAATATATACACCAAAATAATTCCCTTAATGAACTTATGCCAATCATGAGTTTTTACGCTAGATAATTCACTTTTCCTTGTTAGGATATTCTTTATGTTTGAAGAAAATCAAGTTGGAAATTTAATTTTTTAATAACCTCTTTAACATCCTTGCTTTGCTTCTCTAACAATAACCACGAAAGGGTGCTTATAATTTGGTCGTCTCCATTGCTATTTGAATGAATCACACTTTGCATCATGCTTGACCTCCTTAATGTCATTACAAATATTGACAATTTTTCTTTATCTCTCCTTATCTAAGATTCGCCATAAGCTCTCTATTACATTCTTCCCAATGTTCATTGTATCAAACAAACGGACAATTTCTAGGTGCTCATAGTAGGGGAGTATATTTAATTGATCGGGATAATTTTTTATTCCTTATGGAAGTGCCTTGTTATTAATGCCTTGATGACCTATAAGGTGAATCATAGTTAAAGATATTGTAACAACAATATAACATGTCAATTAGTATATTGAAGAGAATTCCATTAAAATATAAAATAATCCAAATGTATTGTTAGGGTCCTAGTCTAGGGATCAAAATGTCTTTGCCTCTTCCTATTCATTTTGGGGGTTTGTATGTCAATTTAGCATATGGTCATTGGTGTAATAGTCTAAGGGGCCATTACATGGGGTTTCCATTTATCAAAAGTTAAAAACATAGCAGTCAAGTTTCATTTGTTAGATTTTTATAGG
Organism: Pinus taeda; assembly: GCA_000404065.3. Lineage (NCBI taxonomy): Eukaryota > Viridiplantae > Streptophyta > Pinopsida > Pinales > Pinaceae > Pinus > Pinus taeda. The sequence goes on from APFE030295826.1 coordinate 311,187, forward strand.
TTTGTTAGTAGTGTCTATTATATCCCCATGTTACCATTCCCATGTCCATCATTTACAATTTATCATTCACCTTTATGTACTCCTTCCATGCACCATTTATCATCATTTCATCCCTCAATTCACACCTCATCATCATGACATTACGCCCCCATAAATTTATAATCCATCCTCATAATTCATCATTCATAATCCATGTGAAAGAAGGTTGTTGCGCACCTGCTGCGTAAACTCTAAGCCACACAATCACTATATAAAATACCTTGTTTTAGTAATTATTTTGAAACACTATTTTCAATTATATGGAGCCAAATTTAAAAAAAATAAAAGAGGTTTTTCTCAATCAAAGATCAATTAAAAATAACCTCTTCTCGTTTCTGCACGGGTGTCATAGATCGGGAGTTTCAAATGCATCTTCAAGGCCTATTTTTCAGATTGTGTGTTTTCCTATTTTAGTCATGATTTTACATAATAGTTTTTGAGGAAATGGTGAAGGATTTAAATAAAAAGAGATTCTTTTATTGAAATCAATCTCATCTACAGACACCTATCTCAAATTTTACGTAGGTGCTACCATTTGGGAGTTACATGCGTGATTTGGTGGCCCATTTTCGCAGTTTTTGTTGACATAATGATGAAATTTTGTTGCGCAACACAACCTTAGCTTATTTTTCCTATTTTCATCATTAGTTCAAGATTTTTAATGTCAGGATAGGATATTGTGAATTTTTTTATTATCTAGATAAGATAAAGGGATTGATATAAAGTAGTTTTTATGTTTTTATCTTTGAAATATAAAGATGTTATATAAGACCGCTTTATGTAATTTTTTATCAAGAAAACTATGAGTTGATGGATAGATCATCCATTGAACCTAGTCATGATATTTTTATGATGTTAAATGTATTTAATCATGTGAGAAGATGAAAAAGGGTTTGGAATTAGGAGTGTTAAAGGCTAGACTATATATTTTTGAAACTTGTATTTTCTCTCCAAATGAATAGAAGAAGGAAATTTCATTCTGAACAATGATACCTATGTCATATCTATTGGTATGTGTTTCTATTATGAATGATACGTATTTTATTTTAGATCTATTCTTAAATATATGATTCATCTTGGGAGCGGGATCCCCCAAGGGCAGTTTTGGGGCTAAAAGCCCATGTTCAAGTCAATTTTTTTCATATTATTGTAAAGATTCCGCATTTTCTGGTCACGAAGTATGAAGGTGTTATGTGTCATAAAGGGTAGTCTACCCTTATTTTTGTAAAGTAAATTTGGTTGTAAGAGATCTACCCATGGGCTATAGACCATGGGATTCTATAAAAAGAGCTAAGCTCTAAGTAGTTGGAGAGACATAATAGGTAAGAGGGTCATAGCTTTAGAGCAAGAAGTCTAAGTATTGGGTTGTAGCATAGGTAGAGGCTCTGCAGTTGAGTGCACAAAGGCCTACGGTAGAAGTCCACAGCTAAGTGCACAGACCCCTGCAGTTGTGTGCGCAGGGTGAACAGAGTCTGTAACACTTGAAAGATATCAATAAAAGGAGTTATTTTGCAATTTCTGTGTTTTTTTTTTTTGTTGATGGGTTTGGATATTTTGTTTATGAATTTCCTTTATTATGCTTCTATGATGTGTGAATGAATGCGGTTACATTGATTAATTGAACATAATTACGAATATTTGATTACATGGTGATAAATTTAAGTATTTGGCAAGATAAGAAACCCGGTTAGGGTAATTGAGGAATCTGTACGACACGTTGCCATAACAGTGCAAAAGTACCTGAGCCCCAGGTTAGGGCTACGTGAAGGTCGATCGTATACTTTCGCAAGGGTATTGAAAGCCATAATAGAGGGTTTGTCTTACAAGCCCTAGAGTGAGATCACTTGCGTGAAGGCAGGGATAGAAGAAAACAAATGACATCACAACCATGTCAGGGTGTGGAAACATGGTTTCAGCATCCCCCCATACTACCTCGGGTGAGACTTCGGTCTGCACTCCATGGGTTGATTCCGAAAGGGCTAGTAGTGTAGGGATTTGTTTTGCTAATTAACGCTGAATCTGGGTCAGGCTCCCTCAAGCCAACAAATGGTTCTGTTGCCGGGACTAGAATCTGCATAAGAGATGTGTTATGTCATATCACTGGAATCCAACTAAGAAGGATATTGGAGATTGGTTGGATAGAAAAATCCACGAATTCGCTACACAAAAGAACAAAAACACGTGACTGACAAAAGAACAGTCGTTGGATAGGTACCTGTATACATAGATCCATGAGATCCTTTTTTGCTCCTTCCCTATCAAGCTATATGAGTGGATAGCAAAGCTAGAAGATAGCCAAGGAAGGTAGAAACTTGATGGTCCTATTGTGTGGACCCCAGAGCTAGTGCAAAGGTTGGAAGCATCGAAGGATAAGATCATCTGTGCTATTGATCATTGGCTTGATCACGCTATAGGAGGATTTGTGACTGGATTTGTGGTAGATACCTCAGTCAGCTATAGCAAGGCAAAGCGACGCTTTTTCAAAGGACCGTGAGGTAAGTACGTAAAATATTTGAATACTTGGATTAAAATGTTGTTATGCAAAAAACAGGTTATGCAACTACCTTGATGTTCGGGACTACATGAAGCGAAAAAAACTTACAGGAATGAAGGAAAAAAGGGCCCGGAGTAGAGCCCTTTGATTTCACCTTTGCAAAGTGATGAAGAAGGCATAGTGAAGGTTTCTATGCAAAGCACTATTTAGTTAATAAGACAAGGATTCTGTGAATACCACCTCCACCCACACCACCTCAAACTTCACCACCCTCGCCTCATACAACCTCCACCTCCACCAGGGTTTAGTATGGAAAATACAGTGAAGTTTCCTTTGTTCAAAGGCTTGTGAAATGAGGACCTGGACCAATTCTAGTTCATTGTGAGCACTATATGGGAAGCTCAAGGTGTTATAGATGATCATATAAAGAAGGTGACACTAGTTAGTGCTTTGCAAGATCACGTGCTAACATGGTATATTAATTACTCTAACGATAACCTGAATGCCGGAATAGCAGACATCCAGGCAACATTAAATAGGGAATTTAGTAGGCCTAAATATAAGGTGCAGTAGATTGTGGGATTCAAAGAGATCACAATGCAACTAGGTGAGATGCCTTGGGAACTATATCAGAGGCTGAAATGTATGATCCGTGAAGCCAACATGAATTTCACAAATGGGTAGTGTTAACACCCAGGTTGTTCCCTATGACTCCCAAGGGAATACGACCGGGATAACCACTAACCAATCTTTGGACTACAGTTTCTAGCCCAGCTGTAGTCAGAGAGGGCTCTCTCTGTTAGGTTTGTCACTGTTTTAATGAAGTTTTAGGCTAGTTATGAAGTGAATGTTTGGTTGTTTTTATGTTTGGTTGGGAGGATGCTTCTGATAGTTTTTTTGGAGCGCTATCTTCAGAAGGCACTAATCCATTGGGCAATGGGGTCTGTAACTATTGCTTCCTTGAAATCTTGGCTTGGTGCAGCTGAAATTACAGGGCCTGTGTATTTCACAAAACAAACTGTAAATTGTGATGGTGAAATGATAGACAACTAGCAAAGAGCATTTAAGGATTCTTTACTAAGCTAACTAGTGTGAAGGAGGTCTATTATTTAGGAGCAATTACTTGAATTCCTGAAATAACATGTTCTTGTGATGATATAGTATTAAAGGTAGCACTGAAGAATTACTCTTTAAATACCATAACTGAGGAAAACATATGAAATGGATAGGATTGAGTCCAGGGTAATCAAAGATTAAATCCTGGGACTATTCTTTTTCTTGGCCATTTAGATATTGAATCCATGGAAAGCATGAATGATACATGAAAGTATAAAAAACATACATGAAAGTATAACAAACATACATGTAACAGGGAGTAACGAGAAAACTTATTGAGCCATGGAATACACAGGAATCCTGCAACTTTGAGCCATACACCAGCAAGACATGAAGAGAGACAATGCTTGGAGAAATCCCATGATTCTTTGTATTAGCTATCTGAAGAATTTACAACATAAGAGTAACAGAAGAGATATCAAGAGATTTCTTACATCCGGAGTCCAACCCCTACTAACAAATGCGAGGGGGAATATATAGAAGTCTAATACAGAAATATCTCAGGCATTGAGTCATCTGAGAGGAAAATATCTTCTTACACTTGTACATGGCTTGTAGATGAGAAGTAATTACAATCATAAATGAGTCTTAAAAGCTTTTAACTCCCGTCAGAGTAATTTTTGACCTTTGGGGTTTGCGGAGTTGGTTGAGCCACTTTATCATAACTGCTGAATGATGTGTTGTGCAGCTGTTACTTTTTGTGTCTTCTTGGCCCTGCCACCTGTGCTTGCTGATGTTGTTGCTGCGGTCGAGTACCTATGCTGAGTTGTCTCAGCGTTTTCATGCCTGCTGATGTATCTTTTGTCCAGCTGTGTATGTAATACAGACCTTTGTTGAAGAAAAAGTTGTGATTTCTCAACTTTGATTCAAAAGCAATCCCATTAAATCTTGCCATGTGTCTGGAGGAGGCAGCTGATGTTTTAAAATTGACCCCAATGTCTCATCAGCCTCTGTATATTTATAGAAGTGAGGGGGCTCATCAAATAAGTGTGACACTTCATTTCTTATAAAAAATAAATTATCTAATCTTTCAAAAAGAATTTGTCCTGTTACTGGGCCTGCTCCTGAAGATGTTCCTGGTGCCTCAGCAATCTGTATTACTGCAAAAGTGCTTACCCTCTTGATATATTTCTCATGCGAGAGTAATTTCCCTGATTATAGCAAGCTGGGGAGTCCTCTGTCCTGCAGAGCCAAGAACCTATTCTGAAATTTATTTATGTCAGCTTGCATATCCTGGATCCTTCTGTCCAGGGTCTGAATTAGGTTCTTCATTGTTAGGACTCTTTTGATTAGAGATATTGTTTTAGTCCTGTTTCCAATTCCCATTTTCACCAGCTGGGAACTTGTCCTATAGTTGAGTACTTCAATCATCCTGGGGGCAAACTCAGGCATGTTTCCTAGAGAAGTCCTTGCTCTGTGTAGTTCTTTTCTTGCTCTGCCAATGAGTCCCACTTGCTCATATATGGCATCAATGTATTCCCATTTGTTAGTTATTGATTGTCCAATGGTGGTCCAAATTACTTGTTTGAGCTCTGCTGTAACTTTATCAAAGTTGAGCTCCTTTTCCAGCTCTGTAATTCTTTTCTTGAGAGCTTTTACTTCTCTCTCTCTCTCAGCCACATTTTGCTTAGACTTATCATATTTTTCATTTACTTTTGCTAAGCTGTCCTTGGCTTGACTGAGTTCTGACATCTAAGACTCTAGCACCTGTATTTCTTGCCTCAGCTTCTGCATGTCCAGGCTCTCGGCCTGTTCTGTTGTTGGTGCTGTGGTGGCTGGTGCTGTGGTGCCTGGAACGTCTTCCTGTGCCTGTTGCTTTGGAGGGACAGTGTCTTTGAGGGTCTCCTCAAGGTCTATGATTTCTGTGGGCGGCTTGGAAGATTGCCCCTCTGCCTCCTCCCTTTGTATGCTGCTTCTAAAGGTGGTTTCAGTGTCTTGCCAGCTTTCCTATGTTCTATCAGCTCTTTATATTGTCATTAATAATGCAGTCGTACGCAACATTCTCCTTCTTCCTCTTGCCTCTGCTGGGCAACTTCATCTGTTTTGTGGTGTAGAGTTGGGGGGAATCTTCAATTTCTTTAATTGCAGCATGTCTGTGCATGCCTTCAGTTAAGGACTTGTTGTATTGCCTTAACGTCATTGGGGTCATGCCCAAACTCTATGATTATTTCCTCTAATGCCTTGATTATGTTATCTTTAGCTTGGGAGGAATGCCCTCTCCAACTCAAGTTGTGCTGCAGTGTTGTTCAAGCTATTTTGCAGCCTGTAGTTAATCAAGGTCTTATCTGCCAGAGTGGCATAGACCATCTCACTTGTCTGCTTGTGGAGCTCAATCTGGTCCATGGGGTGGATGTCTTTTGAGAGGACTTCCAAGTTGGTTCTGATATAATCTGCAGCTGTTTGTGGTTGCTGCACTGTAGGATTGAAATGGCTCATGGTCATCTTCCCTTCTTGCACATCAAAGGTAGCCATGAGCCTTTGCTGATTTGCAAGAGCCATATTTAATAGGTGATTATAGAGCCGAATTTTTATTGGCTCACTCCTCCTTTTGGCATCTTTGAATTGTTGTTTTATGCTTGCACCTGTTCCCTGTTGCTGCCCTGAGGAGCTCACTTCTCCCAGTGCTGCCTTATCTTGCTCCTGATGTAGGGAGCTGGCAGAAGTCTCCACACTTTGTATCTCCTCCTCTGAGAAGGGATTCAGCCTTTGTCGCTTATCTGATGCTTCGGTGAGGGGGGTTTCCCTCTCTCTTTTTCTGCTGATATCCTCCCTTTGAGGGGTTTGGAGGATGGAGGAGTCTACCCTAGAATCCTGTCTAGGAGGCGCCCTATTTGTTGTCTTTTCTTGAGTAGCTGCCTGGCCCTCTGCTTTCTGTTTCTCTTGACCCTGTTGGTCAGCTTGTTGCTGTTCCTGCTGGGGCTGCTGTTGATGGCCCTGTTGGCCCTGTTGTTGTTGTCGGCCCTGTTGGCCTTGTTGGTCCTCTGCTTCTTTCATCACTTTATCTTTTCCTTTGCTCTGTTGTTGATTGGAAGTTTGCACTGCCTCTTGTTGTGTTGCAGAGGATGAAGCAGGTGCTGTTGTCTGAGGATTTGGTAGAGC
>APFE030295828.1:0-10036 GCA_000404065.3 Pinus taeda
TGTGGTATCAGAAATTTGATACATTTATACGAGGACTTGGCTTCACCAGAAGCAAAGCAGATCACTGTGTGTATTTTAAATTATTTGGTGACCGTGTTATTTATCTGGTCTTGTATGTGGCTGATATGTTGCTGGTTGGAAATGGCAAAGAAATTATCCAGGATTTGAAGACTTAATTGTCCTCCAAATTCGACATGAAAGATCTCGGTGCTGCAAACTATATTTTGGGCATCGAAATTAAAAGAGATCGTGCAAAGAGGAAGCTCTGGTTAGACCAGAGGAAGTATGTCGAGACAATTCTGCAGAGGTTTAATATGCAAGATAGTAAACCGGTGAAGGTTCCTATTCCTGTAGGTGTGAGGTTATCTGCTGAATAGTGTCCCAAGGCACAAGAAGAGGAAGAGGACATGTCCCGTGTTCCATATGAAAGTGTAGTTGGTAGCTTGATGTATGCAATGGTCTATACTAGACCAGACATTGCACATGCAGTGGGAGTATTGAGCAGGTTTATGTCAAAACCAAGGAAGGAGCACTGGACAACAGTGAAACGGGTTTTCAGGTATTTGCGTGGCACTAGTGATTATGGTTTGTGCTACCAAGGAAGACCAGGATTGGACAGAGTGTTGGCTATTCATGGCTTTGTTGATGCAGACTAGGTTGGAGATCTGGATGAGAGAAGATCTACAAGTGGGTATGTGTTTAACCTATTTGGAGGTGCAGTCAGTTGGATGAGTAAGAAACAATATGTAGTGGCACTATCAACTACGGAGGCAGAATATGAGCCACTCATGCAAGCAAGGAAGCAGTTTGGTTGCAGAGATTGTGTTCAAGTATGGGGTTAGTACAGCGAGCTATAAGGATAGACTGTGACATCCAAAGTGCAATTTTCTTGGCAAAGAACCCTGCATATCATTCAAAGACAAAGCACATTGATGTTCAATATCACTTGGTGAGGGATATGATAGAAGAAAAAAAAGGTGTTGCTGGTAAAGGTGGACACTTTGAAAAATACTGCAGATGCATTGACAAAATATGTGAGTTCTGAGAGGTTCTCTTGGTGTGGAGAAGCAATGGGCATTGCAGGAATGGATAAATGACTAAGCTCTCTTGTGGCCCCTTATGGAAAGAAAAAAACAAGTGGGAGAATGTTGGGTTGTTTTATATTCTTTCCATGACTAGCCCATGTAGTTAACCGGGGGGTTAGAGGGGGGGTGGAGCCCCCCATTTGTTGTGCCGATAGCAAGGAGAGTCACAGGGGATTTGAAGGGTACAGGTAACCCTAGTCTAAAATTTTGTTTTTGGACTCTATGTTAGGTTGGGTGGACCTACATATGGTTTTGTGCATGTTTTTCGCACATGGTTTTGGACGCAATGATTTTCGGTCCATGATATTGGATGCTTCAGCATGTATAAATATGTATTGTAACATTAAAAGGAACATAATAAAAAATCAAGCTGGTAGTCCCAGTTTTGGGATCCAGGGAAAAATCTATGTGTATATGTGTTTTATGTATTATGCTCTCACATTGTTTATTTTCTGTGTTTTAGAATTCGTATGTAGGTAATTTCCGTATGGGGTTAAAACCTACAAAAACATCATTGTTTCTTCAACAAGTGATGGAAAACACATCATCACTACAACACATGATTTCACAAACAAGGCCAAAAACTATTGCTGCTTCTACAAGTGTTGGAAAACACATCCTCACTTCCATAGTTTAAAACACAACAAAAACTAAGGCCAAGTATCATTGTTGCTTCAATAAGTGATGGAAAACACATCATCACTTTTACAATTTAAAATTAGACACATGAAAAAATAAGGCCATGACATTCTACCACACCTAGAAGAGCCATATTTCACTTATAAAAGTGAATGGATCATCTCCCTATGGCGTGTTCACTAGTCGAACAACTATTTCACCTGGTTCATGCTCAGATGCTCTTGTCTTTGCGATGCTACTCTGGATGGAGCCTCCAACATGTGGCGATTTGATGACCACCTCTATCAAAATCATTACAATGAGCATTCACCTTGCAGATCTACTTGATCTTCTTCTTCTTTGCCAGTTGTTTAGAGGGTCTTCTACACCTCACCTTTTTCTGTATTGGCATTCTCTTCCAACACTCAACAAACAAATGGTTATGAAATACACAAAAAATTGCAAGTCCTTCTATGCCATGATCTATGTCCATTATTGACAATGTGATTGTAATCAAAATGAACATTAAAATAATGAGACTAGTTATACCTTTTCTATCAGTCTATGGTATTATCATGAGAATAAGAGCTTGCCTCAACCCTATCTCTTCTATGCATACTACCATAGGTTGATGGTGATGTATTCCCATCATCCTCTTTCCTCAACTATTTCAACAATGTCATGGAATCTTATGACATCTTTGAACATTCTCCTTCGGTGTGCCCAGCCTTGCATTTTGAGGTCTTTTCTCAACCTCCAATGGCTGAGTTATTCCTTGGTTATTAACACCAAGTCCTTCTTCTTTCTTATACCTCATCCTCGTAAGGATTCTCATGTTTGTCCATGTGATTTGAATCTCCACATTTCCAAGAGAAATTATATTATGTGAAGATGAAATTGAAGGGAAATAAACATATTTTACCTTAGCTACTAAGTTGGAAAGAACTGATGAGGGCTTCTCATCATCCATCATTGATGGTTCACTGGTTGTAATAGCACATTTCTCAGCATCCCTCCTGACATACCCAAGTCTTGTTTCATATGGTAATTCTTCTACTTTGATGGATTGACAATGCCTTGGCCATTAATGCCCAAGCCTTTTCCTTCCTACACCATTCTCTTCAACAGTTCGGAGCCAATTCCTATGGTACGATTTTTAAAAGCAGTAAAGTCATCATCAAAAAACATAAATGAAGGTAGAGAGTGACTTTTTACCTCACAGGAGTCACGCTACATCTTTTCCACGACCTCGTCCTTAGCTTACAGCTATATTAGCAACCTCTATTTGTCATCTTCCTCTTTCTGTAGAAGCCTCCTTAATCTAGCTAGCTATCTTTGAAGATTCTAGTCATTGTGCTTCCATTCTGCCTGGGCCTCATCTTTGGTTAACAGCTGAAGCTACAATCACTGTCTCTCCTCATTCGCTTCTCACAGGAGCTTTTTTATCCAGGGTTCTCCTCTTGAAGCCTTTGGTTAATTTCCCGATTTGAGGAAGGCGATGATTGAAAAGAACCGGAAGAGGTGGACGATATATCGCTCTCTGATCCTTGAGTCTCCTTCTCCTTGTGCATCTCAGATGCTGCATACATAATATCCACCATTTTGGACATACGTAGGAAATCCTCACACATTCCCTTGTCATGCTCCATGGGTGCACACTTACGCACAACTTTGTCATTCACGAACAACTCTAACAACAATTGTATCATATCTCACCCCCATGAGCCTAAATACTCACCATGTCTCCTTTTGTTTCTCAAGATGCTCATCCTCTGAAGCCTCTCTCTCGTTAGCACACTCATGTAATTCGCATCACTTAAGCCCTGCTCTGATACCACTTGATCCATGATTTTTTTATGCTTATATATGCACTGGAATTGACATGAGTTACAATGCTTAAAACCCATAAAAACATAAGCATGAAAAATGAATACAAAGAGACATCATCGCAGAACATCATGACACATAGATTTTACTATGGAATTCATCCAATTTGGACTACATCTCCGGGCCCTACTCAATAGTGGGGAAGCCTTCTTTTATTAAGTGGCATGAAAAGAGAGAAGTACAAGCATATTTCTACATACACATCCTTATACCTCCAATTTGGAAGATAGCCTACTGATGGAGAGCCAAACTTTAGAAACAGACAGTACCGCTGAACTCCTGGCAAAAAATAGTGAAAAAACACCTATCCAAACTCCTAATTTGGATAATCAATCCTTCTGCAACCTCTTGCAACCTCTCTGCTTCGCAAGGTGAGGTCCGGCCTGCTGCGAGGGTTAGGGACTGCTGTGTTCGTGTGCCTTTGTACTATCTTGCTTATTCCCTCTTTTCCTTTTCTTGACACAAAATTTGCATATAAGTAAGCATGGCGACATCCCTCGAAACATGGGCAGTTTCACAACGAAACATCCAAGCTCAACAGGCAGAAGGGTCTATTGCAAAAATTCTAAAAATGGTGAAATCTCATTTGAACATAGCAAAACCCATTAACTATGCTTAAGGTCCAACGACATGTCTATCAGCACTTGTAACTATCGATGCAAAATCCAAATCCAATACAATAGGCTGTTCTATGATATATGGACTTGCTGGTTTATAAAGCACAATATATAACATATCACGTCTGAGGTCCCCATCGCAATCACAATTGGCACTTTGAACCATTGACGTATTGACCCATACATTGTGGTGATCTTAGATTTGATGGGAATATATGATGTAACATAATGAAATATCATGTCTTACACTGATCGCAAAATCACAATCAATGCTTCAACCATAACTGCATCACAACCATCCACTGTTTTCTGTGATTCCGATATGTGATGCATCACAATAGGAGGTTCGTTGGGGGCCGATTCTGATTCACTGCGATATGTGATTATGATTGCATCAAAAACCATCTGTGTTGGGGCCAATTCATATACTTGTTCCATCTCTGAGTGGCAATATGTGATATCACAATTACAGTCGGGACCCCGCTTGGGCCGATTCGTAAGCCGACTCTTCCTTTTGCGTTGATATGAGATATGCGGGACCTAGTGGAAACCTACCACATGGCATTCCCTCATTCACTGAGACTTTTTCCATGTCATCTTCTCCTACCACTCGGACAAGTCAAGCTGAAACTTTGACTTGCTCTAACTTTGTCATCTAGACTCAGATTTGAGTGTTGTTCGCACCGTTGGAGTAACGATGATGAGAGCTTCTATCCGATGCTATGTTTATCCATATTTTTCCACTTTGATTTTTGAGCGTTTTACCATGCCACTAGTACTTTTTTGAAGATCCATCTAGATTAGTCCTTTAACCTAGATATTAAAATGTCCATAAAATCAATATTCTTCTTCATATTTATTATCTTAAATATCCCGTTGGGTTTTAAAAAATGTGATAATTTTTATATTTAGCCATATAGTTTGTTATATTTTCCTTCAAAGAAAAAATCATTCATGTAACCTATAATTTTCACCATATTAAATTCTATGATAGCCAAGTCTCTTAGGATGCATCTGATAAAATTGGAATGATAATGAAAATATTAGCATGAACCTTGCATAAGAATTGATTAGCATGAGCCCTGTGCATCAAAAATCTAGAAATGGTCCCAAAAAAAAACTATGATAATCAAAATCAAACTTAAATTCACAAGTAAATTAGTGTTAATCCAATGTTAACCCTTTAGTGACATTAATTAGAGTTTAATGCGGCAAAAGCAAGTGAAAAAGCATGTCATACATCGAGACCGATTTCTAAGCTATCAAAGGTGATTTTGTAGAATAAAAAATTGTCTTAAAAAGATGCCTATCAATCGGTCTATCTATCTATCTACTATATATATATATATATATATATATATATATTATATATATATATATATATATATATATATATATAAAAATATATATATATATATATAATATATATATATATATATATATATATAAATATTATATATATATATATATATATAAAGGGCAGACATATCTCTTTAGGTCCTATTATTTCCTTTCAAATGCTACTAGTTAATCCTACCAATTTAATGGATCATTTAGCAAATTTGGGCCCTGTTCTGTTTCATTGGACAAATTCCCATTGAATCCATTGACTGTCCCACATACATCACTTAGCAAACCAACTATGATCTCATTGCCACCACCATTGCCTTTGCTAGAGATAATCCAAATATTGCTAATATATATATGAAGTGAATTACCCGAAACACATATTATAATTACATATTTGAGAATGGCCTTATATATATGTGCACGAATTTAAATACGACACAACAATCAAATGGAAACATTCAACTAAACTCAAGAAAACATATTATTTCTCATATGATGACAGTCACAAGCAACGAAAGTGCATTTAATATTGCCTCATTTTCTCTCTCAGTGGGGAATATTGTTAGGAGTCCCATTTTAGTTATTATATGTCTTGATGGGAAGCTAGATTCCTTATTTTATTGATGTTTTCTATACACCCAAAGAGGAGGAGAATGTGAGCTTCAGGAATCATCTTTATTCAGTGGTTGAAGTGTTGGGCGAATTTTGGGGCCTGTTTTGCAAGGTATTTAGCTTGAGTTTTAATTTCACATTTCTCCTTCACGAATCTATGATATAGATCACGGGTTGTGCAAACAATATATACTACACCTATACAAGAAAACATGGACATATATATTTGGTGTCTGCTATAGTGTTTAAAAGAAATAGTATTTATCTATTCCTTTCACAATTACCACCTCTAGTCCTTCTTAGGGTGAGGAATGAACACATATACAACATAGTATTTGAAAATTTCTTCTCTCATTCATGGATGGATAAACAAAGTAAATCATTATGCTCAAACAAAATTGGTCCTTTACATCATCGGGGAACACCATATCTTATATACTTTCGATGGAAGTGCCATGACAATGGAATAATGCATGGCATATGGAAATATAAAAAATTTAAGGAAATTTACTTACTGGAAATACTATATATCTTTACACTAAATCTATCCTTTGTAACATCAATTTACGGGGATTTCGGAGATGCACTATTAGATCACACAAATGTCTTTTCCTTGCTTATATTGACGTTGTTGGACCTGCCAACATTATTGGGATCTCCCCTGTATGAAGTACCAACTATACCTCACACCATTTGGTGTAGGAGTCCCATCCGGTATGATGGCCTGATTGCCATTATCTTATAGATATGCCTTAGCTCTTGCCTATCATCACATGAGAGTGGTATACTTAGTCTTCAATCTATGAAGTTCATGTGCCCAGTGAGTGCTTAGTGTAACTTGTGTCTAAGTTCTTTCACTACAGAGGGAGAGGGTGAGAGTGAATCTCAAGTCAAAACGGAATAGTCCCAACCTAGTTAGAGACACAAAACACAACAAGACATGCGCATCTTCTGGCAGAGTAGTCCACATGGATCTGAAAATAAAAAACACAAAGTGAATAGACATCCTGTACAAAAGCCAGTGGAATAGTGCACATGAGTGCAGTGGTCATTATAACAATTTTACAAGGATGATTCTGTCGAGTGTCTGGTGGAGTAGTCCACACGGGCGAGACAACCTCAACAACTGATACAACATACTTCCAACAACATATGCACTAAAACAACTGAAATAGTTCAACTAACTTAGTATAGGTTAAAGCAACATGCATTACAAGAATCCAAAGAATAGTCTTACAAACAAATACAATACATGTGTGAAAATGTGATGGCCTATTAACAAGCTTCCAAATTAAGCAAAAGTTCCAAGACACATCTATACACCATACATCATTAACCTGATAGCGGGGCATTGGAGCCACTGGTCGCTCATCAAATAAAAGACTACAGACTCTCAAGGCTATGATGGAGGAGCCAAGGTGAAAAGTATTTTGCATGTACAAATGAGGGCTATATATAGCCAAGGGTGAACTTGACCCTTGTGACTCTTCGACTTCCCTCATGACTGTTTGACATACATGACTCTTCAACTAACATGAATATTCAACTTTGTATGTGGATCTCTTAGACTTCCACGTTAGATTACATTGATTACAAAAGTATGGCCCACAAAAGTGATGTGGCTGAGGTGACTCATGACATGACTCAACATGACAGTGCTGGTATGTTCATGTTAATGGTGGTGTCCATGACGAGCTGATGTGTTTCTGAGTGATCAGTGTGCTCTTGTTGTATCATAGCTTCACCTCTGCATGGCAAGGTGTGTGGAGTCTTTGATGGTCTTGGTGTTTTCTTGATGTTTCATGTGCATGTATCCCCTTTACTGGTACTTGACATGCTTCATGTGTTCATCCGTTTGCGAACAAGTCTCCTAGCATGCGCTCCTTGTTCATCCTGTTCATTTTCACATCATTTCTCATCCATGTACCTATATCTACAATCAATCATGATGAGATGACATCAAATCTAGAAATCACCTAGTCTACCATGTGACATCATCTTTCACTTTCAGGTGCTGGTGACTAGGAAAGAGGACAAGGTTCTGACACTGCGGAAAGCACATTTCAGGCCGGGATGTGAGGCTCCAGGGCACTGTCAAGAAAAAATACTCAGAGGTCACTGAGAGGCTAGGTTGAGTAGTCTGGGACAAAAGTGACATTCTGTGGGATCTATCTTATCTGGTCGGAAAAAGTGCACAATTGTTCTAGGGAAGGAAGTGCAGGTGTAAGGGGAAACTAGCAGTGAAAACTACAGAGATTTTTAGAGGAGGATAGGAGTGGGATGTGGGAGCTTTCTGCACAAAACTATGCAGATCTAGGAGGCAGTCATGTAGGACATGTCTGCACATTTTTGGGCTGAGTGGGGTGCTGGGAAGTAGATGGAAAGTCGAAGAAAACAACACAATTTTTAGGAGGAGTATCAGGCCGGCCGACGGGGGGATTGATTGTCAAAACTGCACAATTTTCAGAGACAGTGCAGTGACAGGCAAAGGGTACTTGTCCCTCATGTTTGTGTAATTTCTTTAGTAAGTTGAGGTAGGCATGCTGACAACTTCTGTGCAATTTTTGGGAGGAGTGAAGCCCAGTGTATCTACCCAGTCAAATTCTCTAGTTGACCAACGATAGGTTTGATGGATAGGCTTACGGGAAACACAACTTGAGATAGCTTATTGGGTAAATTTTGTGTTTTTCTAGGTGATTGTTAGCGAGGTTGGTTCTAGGATTGCGTGGTGCAGGCTGCCTTCCTAGAGGAAGCCTCAAGCTCTGCACAATTCTTGGCAACAATGCTTGGTCCCTGAGGGCTGAGACTACATAGTGCAGCTGAGTCGAGGTCCAGCTGATGAAGGGTGGTCTTGTAGATAGATCTTCGTGAAAATGGTTAAATGTGTTAGAAAGTGAACTCGTGTATTCATGACCTTGTAAACACACACTTAACATGACTTGATGACAGGACAACTCAGACCAACAAGACAACATGCTTAGTGTGAATGACTAAAGGGTGCGAGCGACAAGTGTGACACTTGAGATAGATCATCGAACGATCGTGATGACACTTGTGTGACATTGCATAAAAATATTTGTGTGAGTGTGACATATGCTTGCATAGTGAACACAACTTGTACACATGGAGATAGACCTTCAACATAGAAAGAACAAGACTGCAAGCATGACATTGCAACCCTCATGCTAGAAGACGAATAATGAACGGTTAAGCAAAGAGGGTGTAAAGACTAGACGTAAGCTCATGGGATGAGCCTGCGTGTTTGCAAACATCAAGAAATAAACCAAGGAAGTCTCTGAAATTGGATGCAAGCCAAAATATTTGAGGGTGTTTCAGTCGCTACAACACTTGGCGACACATTGGTTGAATATCAGTTTCTCTATTTCGGTTCATTGATAGCCCAAGGCCTTGGTCTATCAGGGACTATTGAATCGTTGTGTGGGTTACTTCAATTTCTCCACTTACCCCATGGACAGAAATGGTTCAAATTTTTCCAGCTCAGTCAAACACAACAACAAGACTCATCTTGATGACAGTGTTTCGAAATCGGGAAGGGTAGTTTGGCTCGCGAATTTAAAATTTTGATAGTATAAGTTTTTGTCTCTGGTGTTGCTTCGCTGCCAGTAGGCCTGGACATTACCTCAACAGAATCACACAGGAACACATGTATTACTCCACTTCCATTGATCCTGGTCAGTATCTCGGTGGAGTTGCATGCTTCAGCTCTCTGTGTAGGAAGCCTTTCTCTTCTTTCGCCTTTGTATTTTTTGAAAAGACGACTGTGCATAGGCACTTGTTTATTTTTTTGGGCAGAAGAGGGAACCTAACTTATTAATATCAGAAGAGGTTTTTCCTTCAGAGAAGCAT